>VUQI01018396.1:40797-51080 GCA_015106735.1 Paratilapia polleni | reverse complement strand
AATTTCCATGCTACACTATATTGCCAAAAGTATTCACTCACCCATCCAAATCATTGAATTCAGGTGTTCCAATCACTTCCATGGCCACAGGTGTATAAAATCCAGCACCTAGGCATGCAGACTGCCTCTACAAGCATTTGTGAAAGAATGGGTCGCTCTCAGGAGCTCAGTGAATTCCAACGTCGTACCGTGATAGGATGCCACCTGTGCAATAAGTCCAGTCGTGAAATTTCCTCGCTACTAAATATTCCACAGTCAACTGTTAGTGGTATTATAACAAAGTGGAAGCGATTGGAAACGACAGCAACTCAGCCACGAAATGGTAGGCCACGTAAAATCACAGAGCGGGGTCAGTGGATGCTGAGGCGCATACTGCGCAGAGGTCGCCAACTTTCTGCAGAGTCAGTAACTACAGACCTCCAAACTTCATGTGGCCTTCAGATTAGCTCAAGAACAGTGCGTAGAGAGCTTCATGGAATGGGTTTCCATGGCCAAGCAGCTGCATCCAAGCCTTACATCACCAAGCTCAATGCAAAGTGCCAGATGCAGTGGTGTAAAGCACGCATCCCATAAACACATTCCCAAACCTTGTGGAAAGCTTTCCCAGAAGAGTTGAAGCTGTTATAGCTGCAAAGGGTGGGCCGACATCATATTAAACCCTATGGATTAAGAATGGGATGTCACTCAAGTTCATATGCGTGTAAAGGCAGACGAGCGAATACTTTTGGCAATATAGTGTATAAGAATACCAATTTAATATGCAAACATTATGCATGTTTTTTGAAAGACACTTTTAATTTTTTGTTGTTATATTTCTAGCTGCTTGTGTTATTGATTTTCAGTGGAATTATATCACAATTCTTCATCCTACACTCAGGGTGCATGCAGTGGTTATTGTTTTTAGTAAATACCACGGTCATTATTTACTCAGTAAGCCCATTAATTTTATCCAAAAAATATCAATAACTAGTGAAAACTGTTCCTGATACAGTTTCCCAGAGCCTGCCCATGGCCTGTTTTGCTCAACCATCAAGAACTTAAGTAGATTTAAAGGAAACTAGTGGATCTTTACATTGAAAAAGCTTGAACCACAAAACAAAGATCATAATTGATAGTCTTTTAATGGCTAATTGGTTGGGAGGTTGCTGGAGGCTATCCCAGCTGTCACAGGGTGATAGGTGGGGTGAAAGCTGGACAAGCCATCACATAGAGACACCATTCGCACACACATCTATGGCTAATTTAAAATGACCAGATAATCTAGCACGCATGTCTTTGGATTGTGGGAGGAAATCTGAGAAAACCACCGGGAGAACATGCAAATCAGCAGGTTTGAACTTGCTAATGACTGCATAATGGTGCCACCACTAATGCTAAAAGTTAAATCACTGTGGCATAAAATGACAAAAGCTAGTCACATTTGCAAATGTTGGGCAATTTAATGCAAAGTAACTCAAAACAATCAGTTTTCAAAATAGTTGCAGATTACTTTCTGATGAACTGTTTGTCAGTTCTTTCTGTGACTATGTGATGCTGTTTAAAATGTTCTAAATTTCTCTGCAAATAAAAGCACCATGGGACCACTTCCCCTGCAGTATGACCCTGTATTAGGCAGGTTTTGTTACTTGCTGATCTAGTAGAAATAATGCCAGCTGAACTTTTGAACCTTCTCAAGTCCCAGAGCTCTCCAATGAGTAAAAGCCTGTCTGAGGTTCACTTCACTTCACTTTTTTGCCTCCTCCAACAACAGGACTTTTTGTTTAGCCAGGTACTCTTTGCCAAATAATAGTCTGGCTTTATTTAAAAAGGTGTGAAAACTCAGTGTGTTAGAAAAATTAAGTACAGTAAACTTGAAAGATGATGAGTTACTTCACTGACCATAATTAGTTTTCTATTTTATTTTACATATTGTGATTTTATATTGAAAAAAATCTGATTTACTTTCACAGTTTCAGTCATTGACTTTTAGACTGGTTTTAAATTAAACTGTACATAAATCTGAATCAGATTATTTGTTTTATGCATTTCCATATAAATGTTGGTAAAAATTCACCTTTTCCTTCTGACTCATTGGTAGTTTTAATTCTTGGTGTTAAGAATGAAACATGAGTTTTAACAATAATCACCTCTCTGATGCTTTCTGCTCTTGCATTCTCATTCATGTTCTCAGCTCCTTGTGCTCTCCTTTCTCCTCAGACGAGGCACGCTCCAAAAAGTGCGGCATACTGGTCCACTGTCTGGCCGGGATCAGCCGCTCTGTCACCGTCACCGTGGCTTACCTGATGCAGAAGCTCAACCTGTCGCTCAACGACGCCTACGACTTTGTCAAGCGGAAAAAATCAAACATTTCGCCGAACTTCAACTTCATGGGCCAGCTCCTTGACTTTGAGCGGACACTGGGTCTCAACAGCCCCTGCGACAACCACTCAACCTCGCCGACGCACGACCAGCTCTTCTTCACCACCCCGACCAATCACAATGTGTTTCAACTGGACACACTGGAGTCCACATGAAAATGAGACTCGTGACTGTTCCCATTACAACGTGTGGGGGTCATGGTGGTATTGTTACCATGTCAACAAGTGGCTGCACTGCAGGAGAGCAGCCACTTTTAATGAATGTTTTAGCCTCCTGAGGCTCGTTGTCCGAGAGCCTGGCCACGGAGCAGCGTTGAAGCGACGGGAGGAGTCACAGATGCCACGTTAAAGGGGATGGGGAGTTGTTTTTTTTTAAAACCCAGAGAGGGATACTGTGGGTTAACAAAGCCGTTCTCCCTGATCAACTTGTAAAAGAAGAACAAGGGAGACTTAACTGACTGAGAAACTAAATGAGCGCAGCAGGACAGACAGCTTCATACAAAGATAGGAACACGGAAAATCTATAGTGCTTGATTTACAAGATGACAGCATCCTCTCTGTCAATCTGTCTCGGCTCTCGAGCCGTGGTGACTGGTGCCAAGTGGAAAAGCTGAGATGGAAATCTCACTCTACTGAATGTAGAGTTTTTTTTTTTAAAAAACCAAGGAATTAACTCACACTCGCACACACAAAGATATAAACAAAGTATGTATGTTTGTACTGTATGTACTGTATGTATGTTAACATACATAGCAGAAAATGTATGGGCAGTCCTTAACAAATTCAGTATGTCTATATGCATTTTTGTATATTTTTATGTACATTTACGCACAGATCTATACCTTATATAAATATATATACACACATAGAAATCTTATCTTTGTCCAAAAAGTAATCCAATCCAGTAATGGCTTAAGAGATTGTAAAACTAAAGTGGAATGGGTGTTGAGATGGTCCTTTTTTTTTAGTTTTGTTTTTCTTTAGGTTTGTAATGACCTAATGCAGTTTGCACAGTGGTGTAGCCATTGACTTGTTGGCACTTGGAGCCGGTGCTGGAAGCATTCAGATAAAGAGACATTCAGAGAAGTGGAGTGGAGAGAGGAGAGGCCAGTCCCAGGCTGCGACGAGTCCTGACAGCTGCACAGTGCAGTAGGGAGGGAGCAAAATCTGGGCCCTGCACAGAGGAGCAGGGATATGGGTTAAAACAAGCAGCGGGCAGAAGTAGGGCATGGGGTTAGGAATTGAATCATGGTTGGAAATGGGAGAAATTACTTCTGTGTGTTTGACATTTGGCCAACTGTTTTTGAATGCAGTTCCCAGTTCCTTCTTCCTTCCCCAATATGACTATTCATCCAGTCGTTTCAATCAGCTGTTCTGAATATTTTAATCATTTGTTTCTTTTCAGTTAAAAAGTCAGTTTCAGTCAAACTTCCCGGGTTATTTATTTCACCACAACAAGTGTTCCACCAGCACGTTTTGCCAAAACTGGCTTCTGACAGCTTTTGCTCTTTACAGTGTTCTCCAGATAGAGGTTAAGGATGAAAGACAGGAAGACAGTGTTAAGATTTCTGGGTAACTTTTTGGGGCAGACCAAAAAGTACCTCAGCTTTCTTCTATAACCTGCATCCAAAAACTCATTTTTTTCCCCGGAGGAAGTTGCCAAAAAAGTGTTTCAGGACAGGGGACTTGAACCTGGTCTCTGTGTTTGGATTCTGGTGTTGTGGACTGGGACTGGCCTCAGCTAAACTACACTTACTTCAGCAGTTTCATGTCTCTTAATTGCATTGGAGGAAATTGAAAAGGAAGGTCTTTCTAAAAAGGGATCACCCATTTTGTCAAAGTTTTGTTGATTCACCCTTAAGCCTTGGGTATATTATTATATGAAAGATATATTAAACACAAATGAATATCCTACATAGAGCAAATATTAAACAGATCTTTATTATTTTGTATACCAGAGCATGCTGTGGTGCTGTATGCTCTCTAACAGTAGACTCAACCATGGGTTGGGCGTTACTTTACCAGGTGGAAAGACAAATAATGAGGACCGTTTTTTTAACTGCTGTTGCTGCTGAACACAGCGGCACACAGCATGTAGTCAAAGTGTTTTCTGAGACAGTGTCCACATCTGTAGCACTTCACCAAACCTGCAGTGATTTTCAGGAAGACTCCAAACAACACCACGCTAATTAGACTTGTAGGTACGTTGGACCTCATGAAAGAACATTTTCTTCTTCTTGCACAAATGTGTTATAATTGCACAGCTGAGCCTGATGAACACCACCTGTTAATCAGGGAGTCTGCTCCTTAAGTTTAAACTCGAAAACTGCCGTCTAAAGTTTACTTTTCCCTTTCCACGTTTCATGTACAAAAATGTTACTAGTAGGGAAAATGCAAACGGCAGAGATCGAAGTCTTGCGGTCAGAAATCGTCAGACAAAAACATAACAAATTTAGCAATGTCAGGAATTACATTTCCTGAAAAAAAAGAGAGAAATAACCTTCTATTTGCAGCTGTAATCAGAGAGCTGTATGCTCACAAAAAACAAAAACATCTAGCTAAAGCAAAGCAGTCCAGGTGGTGTTCTGTGCCAGGTGTAACGGAGGATATGTTTAGCTTGACAGTGACCAGTATAAAGAGGCTGAGGCAGCTGTTAGGAAAAAAATAACACCAGAAACTGGAGGCCAAGTTCTCCCTTTCGCTCATATATTGAACACAATAATAATTTTATAAAATTCAAAACGTTATTAACACATGTAATCTCCAAACTCATTAAGATGTATAATTAAGTCAGTGTTTTTCTACGTATCTGCACATGACTTGTACAACATGTATGGAACATAAGTGAACATAAAATGACAAGACGAATACCTTAGAGATGTGTGTCCAACTTTAGATGTAGGTTCTAGATGCTTAGTTTTACTATTGATTCCGCACACTGTCACGTTAGAATAAATAATCTGCTCGTACGAGGGGTTTTTACATGAGGTCCAGTGTTCACAGCAAACTACAGAAATTAGTTTTCGAAGTCGAGATGTGGACGTTGCCTAAACAGAAATGATGAACGGGGTTTCTGTGAGCACAGCAGTTGAATCTGAAGAGGGTTGGTTTTAGCTGGCCTTATATAATCTTTCTAACTTGTTTCTAATGCTGACTGTTCAATACTCTTTGTATCTCACTTTAGAAAAAAAAAATTGTGTGGGGAAAAAAATGTTTGTTAGCTGTTATTTGAATAAGAACACAGTAATAACAGACTGCAAGCTGTCTTTTTACCGTAACGGGTCACACGAGGTCCTCTTTGTTACTCTGCAATATATCAAAACACCTTTTTTGCAGTATTTTGTAGATCTAAGACCTCAAAATTTTTTAATTCTCTTCTTTTTGTACTATATCTATTCTATATAATTACACAAGATCCAGCTATGGCTTATGGACTGAAGTAACATTTCTCCTGGGGTGTCCAAGATATAGGGCCAGTGTGTCCAACCTGAAACACTTGCTAACACACACACACACACACACACACACACACACACTGCTCCACACAGCCAGAGCTGTGGTTCAGCATGCCAGTTATGTTTCACAATAGGCTGTTACGCCAACCTGGCTTGAATAATTACAAGGTGTTTTTCCGTCTTGTTTTGATATAATGTGCTCTATGCTATTCCTGTGGCCTTTCAATATGAATATACTGTATATCTCAGTATATATATGTTATGAATTTATATGCAAAAGTTCCTCTCCTATTATAGCATCAGAGATGAAAATAATACTACCATGCTTGAATGGACTTACCTCGTCTGGAGTCATATCCCACTTACAATAGGAAAAACACAGAGGACTTGATCACTTGCACCCTAGGATTGAAATATATTTCAGAACAGAGCTTTTCTATTTAAAAAGAATATGGTTGATTTCAAGCTGCTTTCTTGTGATTTGTGTGTGTGTGTGTGTGTGTGTGTGTGTGTGTGTGTGTGTGTGTGTGTGTCTTTGTAACAATGAAAGAGAAATCAAGCGTTTTTCTCTATTTGTAAATTTGCCAGATCACGGGAACGGCCGTTTCTGTGTCCTTAAACTTGTAGCTACATCTTGGTGAGATTGTGCTCTGGAGAGAAAGGTGTGAATGAGTGAGAGCAGAGGAGAGGAGAGGAGACAGGTGTGAAATACAAAGTGAAAGAAAAAGTGAATGATTTAAAAATGTTACCTCAGTGAGGAGATTTTCAGGGATTTTTTTGACAATGCATCTTGCATCGTGTTACAGCTTCAAAGTCATGTTGAATAGCTGTTTTGTATTGTGCTGTAAACAGTTTTTAAAAAAAAGATGCAATCTGTCTGTGTATAAAACCAAGGGGCGTGTTAACCGGGGCAGTTTCACCATTCTGTCTACTGAAGGAAATGCGATTGACCCTTCGTATTGTACAGTATATGGAATCAACACAAGACATGTTTATACTGCAAATAAATATTGAAATATTTTTTTCTTTAACATGCTTCCTCCTTTTTTCTGACCACGAAACGACACCAATATCATTTTACGTGTCATTTACAAAGAATGAAGAAGTTACAGTACGTAATGATGGCTTACAAGGAACTTGTTGGTCTGTTTTTGTATTGAGAAATTAGCATGAAGCATTAAAGCACAATAAGTCACTGGTATAAAACCTTAAGTCTGATGATTGGGTTAAGATTTTTACATTTTACAGGTTCTAGTCTCTATAAATTATAAATAATAATTATATAAATATAATTTAATATATATTATATAATAATATATTATAATATAAATAAATTATAGAAATTAACACTGAAAAATGGTGAGAAAATTACCTTTTGGTTGAGCTGGTTGAATTGTGGTAGCTTTAATCAAGATAAGAAGGTTGCTGTGAGGGATGGTTTTGTATGATATATTGCTAAATAGTAAAAGAATAAGATATACTTTGTTTATCCCAAATATTGGAACATTCCTGTGTGAAAGCAGCCTATAACAAATTAACTAAATAAAGTAGAATAGCTCAGTAAAATAGAACATGACACAGCAAAACAGCTCAATAAGGTAAAAAAATAAAAATAAAATAACCAAAAAAAGAGCTTAATTAAATTAGTGAAAATCCTAATAAAATGTAATAAAACATTATGTAAAAAGCTGACTATTAGGGATGTCACCAGACCCAATACTTGGGATACCTTTCGATACCAAAATTCTGGAAACGTAACGGTAGTTTATTGGGGAGGGGGTTTTGCTTTCATAGGTATGTTTTTAAGCCTTGAGATGAGCATTTTCACTATTGCCATCTTGTTTTCAAAAACCCAGATGTGATGAGGAGAGGCGGGTCTGACTGTGAAACCACTTGCTCATTGGTTATTGACTTGTCAATCACAAGTCATTAAACAGTGACCATACCATAGATAATTCTCCTTTTTGAAAAAATAGTATGACCAAGGTTTACAAAATAGACTTAATGTTTTATTCAGTATGACTGTGACTGAGACCATAAACTCAGCAGGAAAGTGTTTACAGAGGTTAAGACAGAAAGCCGTTTTCCCATAGACTTCTATAGGACTGGAAGTGTTTTTGCAATCACAGCTATTGCCAACTGGTGGCCTTCAGATAGAATGCAGGTTTAAGGCATTGTCCAAACCCGGAAGCTAAGCCCATGTTTTATACTGTCTATGTAGGTACCATAGGCAGCATACTGAAGAAGAAGAAAAAAACTACACGTGGAAGATGGCAACTAATGCATTTGCCGCGATAGCGCCGCCCCAACTCGTAAGGCCCAGTAAGGGTCAGGTATGGAAGTACTTTGTGTTCAAGGTCGATGGCCGAGGGGTGATAATTGATTCGCAAAAGGCGATATGCAAATAATGCTATCGTGCTTTGCAGACCAAGGGAGGAAATACATCCAGCAACATCCAAAATATTACCATTTTGTTTGAGACAACTGCTGTTGGAAAATCTATTAAATTTAGCACAAAAAGTAAGGAAATTTGCGTTTGGTTGATTAGTTCTTTGTTGTAACAATGCTTCTTTTATACTGTTGGAAAGCCTGTTGTTTTTTACCTTTAAATAGTGGTTAAATGGAAAATGCATTTGTGGGTTTAGCAGCAGAGTTGAGTATGTGGGTTGCGCCCATGAAGAACTTGCCAAATCGTCTCTCCCAATGCCCAACAGCTTACCTCCAGAATTTGGGAGTGGAGAGGATGGACTGGCCACCTGCAGTCCTGACCTCAACCCCACTGAACACTTGTGGGATCAGCTTGGGCGTGTTGTTCATGCCAGAGTGACCAACACAACCACATTGACTGACTTGCGACAAATGCTGGTTGAAGAATGGGATGCCATCCCACAGCAGTGTGTGACCAAGCTGGTGAGGAGGAGGTGCCAGGCTGTTGTGGCTGTGTATGGTTCTTCTACTGAGGCCCCTGTTTGTTAAATGAATAAATTGCTGAATTGCCAACATGTCTTGTTTCTTCAGACTTCAATCATCCAATCCAATACACAACACCAAACAAGAGTCAATAGCAGAATAAGCTGTTTGGCATTGGCAGAGAAGATTTGCCAGATATTTTACATATGCATTTGTTAAATTTGAAGCACTGTGATAAGTAGTTAACATTGCTTACCACAAAGCTGACTGGCTACTAGAAGTGGCTTCATATTTAACCAAAACATGTGAATGTGTTATTGTTTTTTGCAGCTAAATCTCCTACATTTAACATTATGCTTCAAAATATGGATAACAGATACAAATTCCAGTCAGATAGCCTCCCCAACCAGTTCTAGATAAACATATAATAGATGGTTTATAACACACTGTAATGAGGCTGTAAGCAAATGAAAGCATTTCTTTTTTTTCCACAACTCTAACTTCGCCCATTAAAAACTTCTGTATTATTACAACCAGCTTTCACTTTTGGGGTGACAAATGGTGCTGCGTCACCATTATCTGAACCAAGGTGTTTGACTTAAAGCAAGACTGTAGCAGGTGGATTTGTTTTTTGTTTGTTTGTTTGTTTTTTTGTTTTTGTTTTTTGTTTCTTTGTTTTAGTTTTGCTTTGCATAAGACTTCCCCTCATCTTCTTCCACAATCACACACACACACACACACACACACACACACACACACACACACATACACACATAGGGTTTTGTTGTTCTTGTTATTTCTTTGCGGTGGTTTTGAAGGTTTCCAGAAGCTGCATATCCGATTGCTTAACTGAAACTGTCACTTCCGTTCCCATACACCACTGTGTGTTTTATGTGCTGTAAAAATGAAACATGTCTGTGTTTAACATGAAAGACTAGAAACACTCAACCCATTTCAACCACTTTGATCCCAATCTAATGCTGTGTGTAGTCTGTGATACCACATACCTGTAATTAAGAACATTAATTCTTGTACTGGTCTAATATGCATGTTTTTCTTTTGTTTACATGGCTAGTACACTGCTATTTTTTTTAATACTAGACAATATAAATCCCCATAATAATCCTGCATACTGTTAACAAAAAGCCTTCATTGCGTAGCAGAAAAACAAGGAAAATGATCTCTTTTTCTCTGTGCTTTATTGTGTACACGTGATCCCACATAGCCTTGCTTCTCCTCTCAATTAGTGTATAATAATGGCACATGCGCACATGAAAGCAGGACAGAGAAAAAGGAAGCAAGAAGAAGGGGTGAATAAAAGTGCTTCTCGAAGACAGCACTGTGAGCTGAGCTGAGCCAGCTATAAATATCTTCCTCTTTTTCTCCCTGTCTCCTCCAGCACAGTCTCCACCACCTTCCACAGTAGCTCTGTGACGGCAGTGGAAATCATTGCAAAAATGGCAAAGTGAGCCATTCACCTCATGGTAATTCAGACAGGATATTACAGTGACAGAGGAGGTGAAATAAAGGAAATTAAGGCCCACCTTGTTTGAAGAGAGGG
>VUQI01018396.1:3142-40777 GCA_015106735.1 Paratilapia polleni | reverse complement strand
GGGGGTGATCGACAGTGCTGACTGATTACCTTCTGGTTTCCTGGCAACGCCATGACAGGGTTTCCCACATGCCCATCATCATCATGATAGTCTGTGTAACAGGAAATATTCCCCGCTCTAATTTGAAGTAATTAAAGTTGAGTTTATTATAAACTTGAATAGTTAAAGGACTAATCAGCAGCTCTGTGCCGTTTCCGGCGCTATCTTTTCTATTGAAGCACTTCTGTGAGCTTGAAGAGTTGAAAACATGTTTCACACTGCTCACTATGAAGATACTTCAGTATGAAATCCACGTTAACAGGTCATTTTTGTTGTTTTATTACTAAAATCCTTAGGTGCAGACCAGGTTAGGGTTTGGATATTTTCTGGAAAAAATAAATAAACAAAAATTAAGAATTACATTTGACTGTTCTGATCATTTATACCCCTGTGATGTTTCAAGGGCCAAAAACTGCAGTTCCTCGAATGGCCACTTGAGGCTGGTTTCAAAAGTGAGACAAACTCCACATTTTCCTGTGTTAAAACTCCCAAATTTACAGCAGAAATATTAAAGCCTGGTACAAAAAAAAAGGTTTTGCACTATTACTGTTATACCTAATTTCCCTCTTCATGACAACTGTATGCTGGATGATATATTTTTTTTTTTTATGTAGCTCATGTCTTTAAATTTTATTAGAGTTTAAAGTTATGTATAATTAAGGCCGTGTCTGCTTTGAGAAAGAGGTTGGCTCCAGTACTGGTGACTGTTAGGCATCACCTCAGCTAATTTAAGTTACATAAACTGGATCTCTCAAGTGTATTTGTGATGTTGGTCTCTTTTGAAACATTTTTTAATGAAGTTATCTGCCAAATATTATGGCTTGCTATGCAGTTAATTGTATCAGTTATATCAGACTAGAGACAGACCGATGTAGAATTTTTAAACTGATACCAATACAGATATTTGGTGATTTAAAAATCCGATACTCTGCTATATCAGCTGATATTTTCTTTTCTTTCAGACGCACTAAACATAAACAGTTTTCCCTAACATTTGTTATGTGTAGTTATTTACTTATTTGTTTACACTCTGCTCGAAGCCGCTCGGATCAGCTGGTTGTTGTATTTGTGGCGTTCCAAACACGTGTGTTGCCAACAGGGAAGTTGCAGAGTGCCCTCTGGTGGACAAACTGTGCTATACCAACACTGATAACATGGTTGAAGGGTGTTTCTCCCATCTCTTCTTTACTTTTTAAATTTTCATAGATAGATAGATCAGCAAATAGCTAATGCCGGCCAATAATATCGGCCCACTGATAACAGATAACAGACTTTATGGATGGTCTGTTGTGGAACGTGACCTACCATCTGGGTGGCTATGGCTCAGGAGGTAGAGCGAGTCGTCTACTAATCAGAAGGTCAGTGGTTTGATCCCTGGCTCCCCTAGTCTGCATGCTGAAGTATCCTTGGGCAAGATACTGAACCCCACATTGCCCCTGATGCATTCATCTGAGTGTGTGTGAATGTTAGTAAGCATTTAAGTACAGATGAAAGTGCTATGTGAATGTGGCATGTAGTATAAAGTGCTTTAAGTACTCAAGCTGAGTAGTAATGTGCTATATAAGTATCAGACCATTTACCATCCAAGGTTTTCCTTAAATAGAATTATTGTTGTATTAATATTTTAACACTAATTACCAGGTATCGTGTCTGTGTGATGCAATCATAAGCTGGTTTCACACATGCACTGCATCCCTGAACTTTTCTAAACATGTGAGAAAGCAAATGTTAGACATAGATCACACATTAGCTGGCTTTTACCCTGCATGATGTGTGTTTGCACAGATGTTCAAAAAGTGCAACTTACAGTACAATGCATTCACTGTTAGTATGTGGGTATGAGGTGTGCTAGCTGGCTCTTGCGCACTCTACCCAAGCAACTCTCTCACCTAGAACGTGCAGCACATTTCCAGTAGTGTGAATGTGTTCAAAGCACACCATAGCTGTGTGCTATGTGTGAGAAAGGAAAACTGGAAAATATTCCCACCTGATTCTTCCAAAATTGTCTGACATTAATGTGTGAAAACAGTAATATATATATTTGATTTGTTAGCTAGCATTTGCTGGTAACTCAGCACTCCACCCTCTCGTCCAAATATGGCCATTTCTGGCTCCAAAAAACAAGATGATGATATAATGCTAAACTTGAGGCTTTTAAACAGTTATCCACAAACCAGCGAGTGATGTCACTGTGACAAAGTCCATCTTTTATATACAGTCTACAGTTTCAAACAGATGGCCAATAAAAAAATATAGGGAAACAGTGTAGCCAACACTGTATTAGCTTGGCAAGCTTACAGTCAATAATGGTTGAAATAAAGAAAAAAGAAAAAAAAATAGCACTTAGCCAAGGGGTGGTCGCGGTAGGCTTGGGTTTCAAATTTAGCAGTACAGCCTCAGTCAGTACACAGATTTAACACAATAATAGTCAGTTTACAGGTTTCAGGGAGTACTACTGCATATGAAAATAGTTGCATAAAGCTTTTTGTGGCTCCCGAGGGAACAGTGTAAAATCTGATGAATTACCCACAAGTTATGTTGCTTGAGTCAGCGCTGACCACAAGACTGAAAATAAAAATAAAACATCTGGTAGTCTGAGTTAAAAAGAAACGAGTTTACCAGACCTCCACAGCCTGCTCCTCATCTCTGCTTGAAGCTACATTTGTGAACACTATAGAATCCCTGCATTGTGGATTATCCAGATTTTTAATCTTTCTACGATGAGTTCAACAGTGGTCTAGAAATGCGGTGTTGAGCTGTATGAGTACTTCTGTAAAGATATTTATATGTTCCAGTTTGGGCTTCAGTCTGACTCTCACAGGAAAGTTGGGCTGAAATCTTCTCTTAAAAAATACTAATGAATAAATAAAACTTGTTAGAAAAAACCTCCACAAACAATCAACTTCATATCCAATCATAGCCAATCATGATACCTTTTCAAAAGTGCTATTTGTGCCCTGTGAAACCAAAAAGCTAAAAACAGAAAAAGTTAACACAAATACTATTGCTGATGGTCACGTTGCATCAAACAACATTCATAACTTTAGTAATGCAGGTGATTTTCACCAGGTGTTGCAGACATGATGAATAAAGGTGAGTAAAGCATCACAGCAGAAAGATTTTCAATCTCCATACTTCTTCCTCTGCAGGTGCCAACACGCCCCGGACAAAAATGTGCTATAAAACAAGTCATGTCATATATGTCTGAAGTGTCTCAGTTAGTGCGTTTGTAGTTATTCATTATTTAAGCATCAGTGTCAGTGTATATAAAAAACAACACATATAACATAAAACTTGAATCTCCTCGATTCTGTTGTTACACGCTCCTGAATGCAGCACAGACCTCAGATTTCAGTAATGGCCCAGCTTCCATCTTCTTTTAATGAGACTCTTCTCTGCTTGACTAACAGAGCTGAAACTCTTACAAATAAATTACATCTGCTACAGTCATGACAGTGACAAACTGAGGAGCTCAGATCTTGAGACTTTTACGAAAGCACCTCTTTCGCTGGTTCTTTTAATGGGCTCAAATTATTACAGTAAATACCCGCTATGATTTCTGCTGCTGCTGTTACAATACTTAGGCAAGCATTAGTCCTCCCACCATGAGTACTGTAATGTACTGATGCAATGTACACTCTCAGCTGTCTTCACAGTTATATAAAGAACCAGAGCAGCAGTCTCTCCAGTAACGCACCACTTCAAGAGTACAATGAGAGGGGATTTGGGAGGGAGCGGAAGCAGAGGGAGGATAAGAGGAGGGAGAGATGTTCATGTTTCATCAGCTGAGGCCTGCATACCTGTAAAAAGGGAAGTTTAAAACCATCTGGAAACCGCAGAGAGACAAATGTTTCAGCTACATACCTGTAATGTATTCCTTAAATCTGTGTGTGTGTTGTGATCCCTCTCATCATCATCTTTTTCCTCATTAGTTTGCATCTTGCATTACCGATTCCTCATTAGATTTCATTTGTTATAATGTTAAATTTCTCTTTGTTCTGCAAAAACACAATCAAATCCCGGTAAGATGCTTTTGAAAGACACTTCTAAGCTCCAGTGTTGATTCATCACTCACATGAATGAGTTTTAATATTGTCACGGTTCGGCTGGCTTGGGGTTGGTTTTGGGGTTTTTGTGTTCTTTTTCCGTTGTTTTGTTCTTTCTTTTTTCCTTTTCTGCCTCAGGTGGAGTAGCAGGGTGAGCACCGGACTCTGGGAGTGAGCCAGATTGGCCTCACCTGTTGGCCATTGCTTCATCAAGTGGTAGGTATAAGAAGTATGGGTGATGCCTCAGTTCCCTGCCAGACCGTCCCAGTTGATACGGTGACATTTAGGCCTCCTAAGTCATAGTCAATCAAAGTTCTTGTTGTTTCTTTGTTTGTTTGCTTTGAATGTCCTTCAAGAAGCCTGGAGAACTATTCTTGAAGACTGCTTAAAGAAATTACAAGAAAGCTTGCCTTAAGAGAGTTCAGGCTGTGTTGAAGAATAAAGGGGGTCCTATAAAATATTGACTTTCAAGCTCATTAGAATTGTACAGACTTTGTTTTTGTCTTATATACTTATTTCCATGTATGCTTGCACATGTTTCAATAAAGATAAATATAAAGAACTGCACAGTAATGCATATATTGTATGCATTAAAGTTAAAAAAAAAAAGTATTACGAATCCAAGGCAGTCTTGCATGAAAAATTAAAAGTGTGATCCAAAAAAAGCTGTATGCTAGACTTGCACATCAGTGGGACTTGGTTAAGGCTTGTTTTACAAGAGCAACTGAAAAATACACACTTCATCACGTCACCTATGTCAGCTGCTGAAATCTGATTAAGCACACGCCTGAACAAAGTCACAAAAACACCACACATTACCTAAACACAGTGACTGCTGTCACCAAAGGAAAAATTCAAAATACATAGATCTTATATTGGGAATAAATCCATGTATAAGTTGTGTGGAGGAGTCAAATTTGATTAAATACTTGCAGACTGGCAGCAAAGTGATCTGAGCGACTATCTCGCTAAATACGTCTGTAAGCGTGGTCATATGATGTCTGTATGTGCGCACGGAGCCACCTGTGCCTGTGCGAATGTTTGACTTTGACCCTGTCCTTGGTGAGCAAACATTTGGTCTGTTCTTATCTGTTTGCCCCCGATGGCATTGCCTAAGAGGCCACTGTGGTATTCATATAATAGTGGTCAATGATGATGGTAGATGACTGTAAATATGTTTATGACCACAAAGATGGCTTTTTGTAATTACAGCTATTTAACTTTACCGCTGCATTATTTGATAATTACAACTAAATATGTTAGTTACAATCATCATTTGCTCAAATGTTTAGTCATTAAGTATAAAATGAAGTCAGACTTGTTACTTTACAAGGCTGTTGTTTGTTCATTTAGGGCCTCAGGCCCTTCTGTTATAATTTTTTTTTTACGTCTGGCAAAGAGATAAGAATGAGTGGCAATCACTTTCTTATATATATGTATTACATTTATTCTTTTCTTCATTCCCATTTTAGTAGATTATCTCTTAATCCTCTTTCATTTCTTTTCGTTTCTTTCTTTCTTTCTCAGTTTCTTTCTTCAGTCTTCTCCCCTCCCTCTCTTACCTGCACTGCCTCGCTCTGGGCTGGTGTAACATCACTTACACAGAGGTGAGGGTCAGCTGCTCGGCAGGCTAACAAAGTACGCCACACATCCGCTCCTAAGTTAAAGAGTAATAACAGCAGGTGATTGCTGCACTACGTGACCACAGTCCCGGCTGCACAAACTGTGTCTTGGCAAACACAAATGAGTGTTTTAGGTGAGCAATTGCAAGAACAATCAAGCATGTATTGTGTGTGTGCACACAAACTACATCACTTAGGAGCTTAATAGTTTTCCTTACAGTAACTGTGCCTGAAAAATTAGATTTATTTTTTGTACTTTGAAATCATATACTATATACTTATGTCTGATTGTGTATGTTTGCTTATGCTACAAATGATTAAATACATGTTTTGTGGACAAAATAACACGAAGAACAGCTGTAATGAAATTAAATAGCAGCAAAGAGTCAGCCTTCAAGTCAGCTCATGCCTGAGGTTGTTAGAAATATCTTGCATTGTACTCTACAATGGGGATTTAGTTCAGGACCACTTTAGTCAAAAGAACAAATCCTTACTGTAGATGCTATTTCCATCTACAGTAAGTTTTTGTTTGGCACTGTGGCTCTGTTCTGGGACTTTCCTGCCCTTCCATGTACATAAATGGAAAGGTTAAGTTAGGGAAAGCAGTATCAAGACCTGACAGGCATTACTGACAAGTGGCATGGCATTGATTAAGTCAGAAACAACATAAAAAGGGGGAACTGGGTTAGAAGTGGGTTGCAGAGCAGCTTGCATCAGCAGGTGGGGGCTAATCTTTGCAGAATGAGTTTGACTTTGTGGCCTAAAGCTGTGTTTTATTCTAAATATTGAATTTAAGTCTTTTCATTTCTTTCTGTATTACCACTGCACATCTGAGCACTACCTGTCTGTGAGGGATTTTCCTCAAACTGTATAAGCACCTTTTTTGACTTTTTTTGTTTTTGTTAATGTCTCATTGGCATTTACTCAGTTATTCTACTGTTTGTGCTCTTTCACTTAACATTTCAGATCTTGCCACTCCTTTCCTGCTTTGCCGACAGTTATATCACCTGATCCTTCCCGCCTTCCTTCTCACCGGTTTCCACTTACATAATCAGGCTCACAGTATGCACAGTATTCTAGCTCTTCATGTCTGCTTTTGCCAGATTGTTTAATGACCTCTGCCCAGAGCTTGTCTGTTACCTTATTTCTTTGACTATCTGCCTGCCTTGAGAGTTACTTTTTGCTTATAAACTTGAAGTTGGCCTTTATGTGTTCGCCACTGGGCCATCTGTTGTCAGCGTACACACAACTTGAATTTAATGTTGATATTCTACTATTTTATGTGGTAGAATTCAAATTATAACAGCTCAAACTTCAATTACATGTTGATACGCCAAGCAATCCCCTTTACTTGTGTTTCATGTCCTGTTCATATTAAACCACTCATGTAGTTTCAAGATATGAAACTACAGGAAACTACTGATTTTTCAGCACACAAATACACACAAGTCATGATTAGGCACGATACCTTCTCTGGCATTCATAAATGGTGAATGAAATGCTGCAGTGGGCTCCCAAGTGGATTACCAGACCATTAGCATGTCAGCTCCTTTAAATTTTCCGATCATTTCAGGAGCACCTCGCTGGCCTTAGACCCAGCGCTTAACATTCATCTTTCACCCTCCTTGGAGACAAATGGTTAGATCAGAGATAACTGCTGGATGTGAGACAGGCACCAGACAGTTTTAGACTCCACCTCTGAAACCTGAATGTGCAATCACTTCTTAGTGATTTGTATGCAGTAAGAAGTGTAGCTTTAATCTTTAAGATTTCCGTTAAGCAGCAATTTTAATACAATTTGGCCAATTTTTTTTTAGCAATAAGCAATAACTGAATTTGTACTCTGTAAGACCCACTATATATAAATAGTTTTTATTGTTGACAGTGAAGATATTCAGAGGAAATGAAGTGTGCATGTGTGGAGGAAAACATCACACATGGTCAGGTGAATATTTTTGTGAGTCTTATTTAATAAAGAACCTTTCACCAATGATTTGTGCAGCTATGGCATAAACAGGGGCACCATTTCCATAATGCACAACATGTTTCCTTGATGAAAGAGGATTTCAGGTACATTTTCCATCTTTTGTTGTGTATGTCATGAGTGTTACCCCAGCAGAGCACACAATGCACAACATAACAAGGTGTTCAAAGCACCACAGTTTAAATAAAGGTTTAAATAAAGGTTTAGAACCAGAGTGGAAAAGTGGTAGAGTTTCTTCATGCTGAATTACAGCTCCCAACATTTATTGGACTAGATGTAGGAATTATCTTGACCATTATTGTTTCTTCATTTGGCAAGACTTGCCTTGCCTTTTTCACTTAAATATTTGTCAGCTGGATCATCATCATTTTTTTTCTAACACTGACTTTCTTCTGCTGCCCCTGACCTATATAGTACAGGATGTGTTCTCTTTTGCTAAATGTGGGGGTCAACTAAAATTAATTGTAGCGCTCATTTACTAGGTAATAAGTGAACATGCCACCAAAAGCAACAACATGACTCAGAAATTTTTTTTTTTGGACAACAATTTGCCGACAGGGAACAATAATTTTAAGAGGGATCGGTTCATTGTGGGCTTTTTACCTAAGCAATCATTTTCCTTGCTTTATTCTCACTCTAAATTAAAATCAAACACTTAAGTACACGAATAACAGATATAGCTACGAAGTGATGCTTAATCTCATTATAGCACATACTAATGAAGCTACGCCATCTGAGAAAATTTTTATTGCCACTTGAACTTGGAGCTTAGAGTCAGAAGCTTTAATAAACACTGACACTCTTTGCACACAGTGATCTTCTGATTGTCTTTCAGTTCTTGTCTTGTTTTAACTCGTCTCGCATTCTTGGAAATGTCTGCGCACTCCAGCTGTAGCGTGAAACCTGCGAGGACACTCAGTCCCCTGGCTGTATGAGGCAGAGAGATGGGGAAGTGGAGATAAAAATAATTTCTGCAGCCTGATCCATCTGATGATAACAGAGTTCTCCTTGACTGTTACCATGGTAACCGTGAACAGGAAGGAAGTCGAATTGTTGCAAAGCTCAGCAGGACCGTCTGTACCAGTGACAGAAAGCAGAATAATGATTACAACTTGCAGAAGACCACGTGTGTGTGTGTGTGTGTGTGTGTGTGTGTGTGTTTTGTTGTTTTCCTTGTTAACAAGGACATTGTTTAAAATTATCATAGTAAATACAGTTTGCCTGGTACTCAGCACTTCAGATGGCAGGTTGAGAGTTCAGATTTGATTTTAAGGTTCAGGTTAGAATCGGGTTTAGGTTAGGGTATAAACATTTGAATGTATTATGTCACTGAATGACTGCACAAAAAGACATGTGTGTGTGAATGTGTGTGTGTATTATTAAAATATTGCACAACTATTACTGGTTCTAACTAATTAGCAGTGTAGCATGCTGTGGTTGTAGTGGTGAGCTGTTATCATCACACTCTGGACTCTAGCCAGAGTCTTATCTGACCCCATTAGAGTATCTATCAGCTTGCATAATCAGCCTCGGCAGACTCCCACTGACCTAAACTGCACTGCACTGTACTGAACCTCAAAATAAACTGAGACTGTGCACACTGTTCCTTTAAAAATGACCAGCAGGCGTTATTCTGTCCTCTTTACAGTTACAATGCTCCCTGCTGAAGTGTCCTTCAGCAAGAAAATGAAAATGTTTTTGTTCCAGTGATGAGATTTGGGATCAGAAGCTGTACTTTGAGCTCAGTATTGTAGCATTTAATATCTCTTTAGTGTATTTATGATGTATAAATGTCTGTAAATTGCATTTAGTAGAGATTAAGGGATATGCTTCCTCAAAAAACAGAAAACAAAATACTAGACAGAATCATTCCATATAGCTGTGACTACCTTTTATAAAAGGAGAAACAGCCCTAATTCATATTTAGGAGTCTGATTTTTTACGGTAGCTACGTTTACATATGCCCAGGCCTGATGTGATTCACAGATGCCAAAACACTTTGAAGGTTAAATCTCCATGAATTAAAATGGAATTCAAAAAATGTGCTGGAGCTGAAGCTGAAAAAGGATGGAAAGCACCGACACTGTAACTGCCTGACTGCAAACAGAGAGAAAAAACAGCAGTATATAATCCTGACAGTTTGTCAGTCAAGCCACGGGAACTAGTGAGCAGAATTGAAGATATACTGTAGATATTCTTAAGTCAATTTTCAGGTAAAGTAAAACATAAAGAAAAAAATGGGAAAGAGCTTTTTTTTTTTTTTTAAATTGATAGAATCTTGATTGCTGACAAAAACACAGGAGGTGGAGCTGGAAGTGGCATAGTTGAAGATGCTAAGATTTTCGTTGAGAGTGACCAGGAGGGACAGGATTAGAAATGAATACATCAGAGGGACAGCTCAGGTTGAGCAGTTTGGAGACAACGTTAGAGAGGCAAGGCTGAGATGGTTTGGACATGTGCAGAGGAGGAATAGTAGATATACTGGAAGATGGAGCTGCCAGGCAGGAGGAAAAGAGGAAGACCACAGAGACGATTCACTGTGGCAACCCCTAAAGGGAGCAGCTGAAAGAAGAAGATCAAATCTTGATAGCTATAATGCTATGAATAAGTAGCACTCCTCTAATGACCCCCAACATTTGTTTGTTGGTGCAAGCTATTATAACAGCCTGTAGTTGCTATTGTATTTTAAAGTTGAATAAATGAATGGAAAATGTGCACAGTTAGAGTATCTCACCTTTGATGGAGCAGAGCTTATTACACTGGTTACCTAGAAAAAGGGGCTTTTGTTTTTACCTTTTAACCAAGTGTACAGTCTTGGCACCTAAACTTAACCGAACAGCAAGTAAAAACTAAACTAAACGGTGAATGGTAACCAAAATGAAAAATGATCCTAGACAAGAGGGGTATGTTTGTGCCACCACCACCCCCAAAATCCCCACCTGCCAACTATAATGTAGACTTTAGGGCTCTTTTAAAGTGGAAAAGCGTCTGTTCAGGTTATTTAGTGACTTGCTGTTACACTGCCATGCAGTGAGCTGGCATTAAAACACACTTCCCAGAAAGATTTAAAATTTCAGACTTAAGAGTTCAACTGTCACACAGAAAAATAATTATAATCAGAATATCTCAGAGAGGCATAAGAGGTTCACAGACAGTGGTGGCCGCGAGGATGTGCCACTTTTGAAGAAGTGAAAAAGGGAATTTTTCCAACTTGGTATTCCTTGTGTAACATAACTTATAAATTAGTTTATAAATTAACTTAACTTCGTAATCTGTATCTATAGCTGACAGAACAAAAGAGTTCCATTAATATCTAAAACCTAACTTGATCAAAACCAGGATGCTCTTATTGTTAGTGTTCTCACTCTTTGCTAGATCAACCATTTTGGCATGAAAAGGAATAAGTATATTTTCTAGATGCATATTGGACCAGGCAGCTTCAGTTTTTTGGGTTGAAAAGAGTTCACAACATGTAGTGAAGAATCATTTGCTGTGTGAGTAAACCTTTAAGCAACTAGTCTTTAATCCTTCAATAACCCTTCTCTCTTGAGCGCTGAAGCTGACAAAGCATTCCTCTTCTGGCCTGAATTTTTTTGCACACCAGGCTCTAGTCTTTGTATGAAGCCTTGAACTACACTGAGTTGTGTTACATAATGCCACAGGATTCCCTTTCAAGTAGACTACACGCACAAAAAAGGGAAAAAAAATCATGTTAGTACAACTTCTGCTAATATTCAGGTTTTATATGTCAGTTGTTTTGTCTTCCCTTTATGTTTGATGAAACCGAATTCAAATCTAGCAGTTTGAGTTTGATGCTTGTTGAATACATCTAATTCCCCAAAGCTTGGATAATGTCTCTTTTATCACAGAAAACCTGGAAATCTTCACTTTTGCATCAAATCCCCTCTACTAAACCTGGTTGTTCCTGTTGCAGTGTAATTCAGATACCTTGAGCTTTGGATGGCGTTTAACAACGAACACACTGACAGAATGGGTGACCTCGAGCCGTGTCCTTTAGAAAGACTCACTGAAGGCTGTTTATTCATGGTGCTGTTTTAAAATAGCAACACTGATGAAAAGAAAGAAGCACACTGTCGAATTGTGTAACCACTCTCAGCTCCATTTACAAAAAAAGTCATATAATATGTATAATGATGGTAGAAACAATCAATTATATTTTCATGACTCCAAGCAGTAACATGTGTGATAATATGTATATTTGATTAAGCTCTTATAGTACAATGGTGTAGAGGGCATAAAAGCCTAAATTTGGCACGACTTTATGAATGAAGGAGAAGTAAATTAAATTTCAAGGTGCATCCCATAGATTTTACATGTAAATGTTACAGTACTACTGTAAAGATGGCTGCATTAGAAGAAGTGACATATCATCCTTATTTGGGCGTAACTGGATTTGCATTGATGGAAATGAGAAAATATTTTGGCTTAAACTGCAGCAACCTTGACTATTTTGTAATAAATTGTTATTTTGATTAATTATTATGGTTAACTTCATATGAATCAAAACAGCTCTATGTGTTGGGTAAATACAGAGCTGCTTTCAGTCTGAACACAAACTTAACAAAAAGAAATTTAACCAAATCCTCCTACCGCACTGGCTAATCTGATACTTTAGTTCTGCATAGCCTATTTATATTTTAAAGCTGCAGTCTTAGCACCAAAGACTGCAGGAGCATGGGGTTCCAGGAACATTGCTACAGGCCATCAGGTCCTTGTATGACCAAAGGGAGAGCTGTGTCTGCGTCCTTGGCACAAAGTCAAGCAGGTTTTCAGTGGGCACTGGACTCCACCAGGGTTGTCCCTTGTCTCTGATCCCATTTTTGATTTTCATGGACAGCATCTCAAGGTGTAGCCAGGTTGAGGGGAGTGTCCGATTGGGAACCTCAGAATAGCATCCCTCCTTTTTGTGGATGGTGTGGTTCTGTTGGCTTCATCAGAGCGTGACCTTCAGCATGCACTGGAGTGGTGTGCTGCTGAGTGTGAAATGGCTGGGATGAGAGTCAGCACCTCCAAGTCTGAGGTCATGCTTCTCTGCCAATGCAATGCTCCCTCTGGGTTGGGAAGCTCACTCATCCAAGAGAGTTCAAGTGTCTTGGGATCTTATTCACAAGCGAAGGGAAAGTGGAGCGCATTGGTGCGATGTCATCAGAAGATGTACCCATCTTCTGATGGCTCCTTCCAACAGGATAACACAACATGTCACAAAGCTCAAATTCACCTCAAACTGGTTTCTTGAATATTCAATTCAATTCAATTCAATTTTATTTATATAGCGCCAAATCACAACAACAGTCGCCTCAAGGCGCTTTATATATTAGGGTAAAGACCCTACGATATTAGACAGAAAACCCCAACAATCAGACGACCCCCTATGAGCAAGCACTTGGCAACAGTGGGAAGGAAAAACTCCCTTTTAACAGGAAGAAACCTCCGGCAGAACCAGGCTCAGGGAGGGGCAGCCATCTGCCGCGACCGGTTGGGGGTGAGGGGAAACAGAAGAGAGCAGAGGGAGACAGGACAAAAAAGGCACACCTATGGGAGAGAGACAGGGTTAATAATAGCTAATGATTAAATGCAAATGGTGTATAAACACATGGAGAGTGAAAGAAAGTGAGGAAGAGGAAGTGCTCAGTGCATCATGGATTCCCCCAGCAGCCTAAGCCTGACAATGAGTTCACTGTAATCAGTTGGCCTCCACAGTCACCAGATCTCAATCCAACAGAGCACCTTTGGGATGTGGTGGACTGGGATATCTGCATCATCATGAAAAGTTTGAGCTGATGAGGTGTCCTGAACACTGTAACACATTGAATGTTTTGATGTAGTGTTTAATAAATGCTCAGTAGTGTTAATCTTTTGACTGGTTGTTGGTGTGATCTGAAAACATTGTGTGGTTATGAGCACAGATAAAACTGTTTTGATGACTTTGGGAAGTTTTGCCAGACAAGTTAGTGGTTTTGTGAATGTAGTTTGAAAACTGGATTTTGTGTTTAGTTTAGAGAAAAGGCTGGAAGGTTTCAAGAAATTTGACTTAGCAGCATGATGTTCATTTTGGGGAGTCTAGGACCTAGGGACCTTTGCCCACTTTGCCAGGCTGGTAATCCAGAAATGCACAAGACACCCAAATTTATGAAACTGATAAACGCGATTGCTAGAAATTGAGAAAAAAATGGCTGCATTTTTCAGTTTTATGAGCCTAGGAGCCACATAACGGGTACCATTTTAAATTCTATTTCTCTCTTATCATTTCTGCCTTTGTCGTTTAGACTAAACAAACCTGCATAGACTGCATGTCTAGCTCTTTATTACTGAGAAGTACACACGATTTTGAATCAACAGGGATAAGAGCTCTCTGGTGGATATAAAATAATCATGAATGTTCTTTCCACATTGTAATCTCATTATGTGCTCACAGGGTGTTCTCGTTTCATTCAAATGCTCCTAATTGTCTCTGTGGCTAATTTATCCCATGTCTCTTTTTTCTTTTGCACAGCTAATGGATTTTTTTTTTTTACAGAGTCCTCTCTCTATCGCTCTGTTTTTCCTCTCATATGCTGTCTCCGTCTCTTCTTGTCTCACTCTGACTCTTTGCTTCTGTCTGTCTCACCTCATTAGCGTCCATTATCCATAGGGAGAGCTGAAAGCTAAAGATGCAACGTTCAGAATCACGATGTCAACAAGTCATTTCCTGCAGGAGATACAGGACACTGTGTGTGTGTGTGTGTGTGTGTGTGTGTGTGTGTGTGTGTCTGGGCTACTAATGAGCTACAAATCCCCTAGTTTGTGTTGCGGCCCAAGCTGCGTATCAGTCCTGCTTATTGGCGAACATGAATCTGGGCTTTGCAGCACAGCAGCTGAGATGTCTGCATCTGTGTGTGTGTGTGTGTGTGCTCTCACACATACGCACAAAGATTAGTTTCTATCATCACACTGAGTGGAATCCCTTTAAGTAGAAGAGGGATTCCTCTTCCACTTAAAGGGATTCCTGCATTATAAGTAATAACTCAGTAAATCACACCTGCTAAATATAGCCTGGTAGAAAATGATACAGATAATATGTTTCTTCATAATGACAGAACTATATGATATGAATTGCTTGAATTAAAAAGAAAGAGTAGTTTGTAACTGAAACACTGCAAAGCAGTGAGCAGGGGTTCAGTTTTGAAGTCATGACAGCTGTTACGTTGAGCATTTCCTCCTCATGCCCTGACTGAAACTACATCCTAACCAAATGGGGGATGGGAACCTTCACAGGGCCTTAAGATTAATCTGCAGCATAAAAAGATAATTGTTTTATTTTTCTGTTGAATTCAGGGAAACTTTTGTCTCTTTTTGCCTCTAGAAAAATCACTCATCAGTTGAACTGCTTTGAACTTTGGTAGATTTTTTTTTCTAAAGGTCACCATCCCAAAAGCAAAGCAATCTCTTAATCATTATGTGAACTGTGTTTAGCTGCCCACCTTCAAACATACACGTTACCCTTTTCCTTTTCCAGTAAAGTAGCTTGGTGGTTGTTAAAATCATCTTACTCCTCACTGAACGCCAGGATCAGCTTCTTGCAACTCTTCATTAAATCTATGTGATGATTACACTGAGACCCTGATGGTGTTGGTTTTACGATGTGTCTCGGACAATCAGATCACAAGTGGACCATACTAAATAGAAAAGTAAACAACCACTGAAATGCTTTGTGATCCAGTCACTTATACCACTTTCTGAGATGGTCTGGGACTCATTTCCCCACCTTTTTTCTAGTCTAATGCTAATGTGTCCTGATGAGCAAGAACAACAAGAATGTAACAGGAAGATGTAAGTTATGTAATCAGTGCATGTGGTCCTTTTTTCATCTTGTCCTGCACAGTCTTCAGTGATTTTGCCCTGCCAATCTCAATAGTTGGATCAGCCTTACATGTATATTAGATTTTGGTTTTCTTTGCTAACCCTTGCTTTAAAAAAAAGTGTTATAAAATATGCTTGACAGGTGACAAATGGATGTAATAACTGTGCACAAGAGGAAATGATGTAGACAGTAATGAAATCTAACCACAAATGGTCAACTTGACACTTTGGAGACACAGGATAGCAGCAAGTGTAAATGGTGATCTGCCTTTTAATAGCAAATGTAAACATGGTCTGAGAAAAACTTGACAAATAAAAAAGGTTATAAGTTTGTAATGACAGATGCACACCAGTGGGACGTTGCTCGCTATGAGGTTAAAGGTTTTTAGATGTTTCTGTTGTCATAGTTCAATCTGTGAGATTATGGGAGCATTTACTGCTCTGGAGAGGAGAGGAGAGGAGAGGAGAGGAGAGGAGAAGGGAGGAGAGGAGATCCATAGCTGAGTCTCAGCTCTCTTATAGGTGTTGCCTGTTTCTTTTTATTTGTCTTTTCGTCTTCTTCTGTCACCTTATCTTGACCTGTCCATTTCAGCCTCTTGGCTCAACTTTTTTCTTTAATGGCATGATGACAATTTTAAGTCTGATACTGTCCAATAGAATTTTACATATAGTATAATAATTCAGAGACTTTAAACACAGGATTGTCTATACCATCCAATAAAACTATTTAGACCAAAAAAACAATTACACCAAGCAGATTAAATAAGTTATAATCACAGAAAAAAACAACTGCAAGCAAATACTAAAAAGTTGGTCAAAATAATACTCTGGAGAGTCCTTTAGTCCAACAGATATTGAAATTTGAACATTTACATCTGCTGAGTAAGACCGTGTGACACACGGCTACCAAACATTTCTAGTATCTTTATCTAGTCTCTTTTTCTTAGTTTGGTTCATTTATATCACAATAAATTAAACGATTAAAAAAAAAAAAAGAAATCTAATGACAAACTGAAACGGTGTAGGTTGAAGCTACAGCTTATATATAACACCTACCCCTGACACAACAATCAACATGTAAGGAAAATTAAATCAACAACAACTGATGGACCTTTTAAAAAAAGAGGAGGCAGATTTATAAGGAGTTCATTGCAGTTTAATTTCTTTATCTGTCCATTTTCCTTCAGGCTAATATATCATTTTACCTATATCCCTTTCTTTGCCATGTTAGTTTTTCATTATAGTGTTCTGTACTGCTTTTAAGTTTTATTTTAGTGGCATATTACTGAGTTGTTGCTCTGTTCCACCTCGCAGTGGCAGAACTGACAGAAATGACTGTCTCGCTATGACTAATTCTGACTGTGGGAAAGTCTTGTCCTGTCCTTGGCCCAGTGTGACAGATTCCACCATGTGATCAGAGGCGACAGATTCCCTGCATATCAGACGACTTGGGTGTCCACGTCCACTTCCTGCCCCCTCGGACACACACAACGCACACGCACAAACACACGTACTGACACCTAAACCCCAGTGTCCAATCTGTCTTCCTGTTTCTGTGCTCAGGGCTAGCAGCCCAGTCCAGGTCCACACAGCTGCCAGCCGTTTCAGGTTGCAACCTGAAAATAGATGCTGTGACCATTAACATCCAACATGCTAACCACAGAGCTTCCTGTTAAAGCAATGAAAGGCGCATAGGGTTACAAAGATAAGGGAAGAAAATGCATTTATAATTAGGCCAGACAGAACAGAATATAGCTCTCTTTAAAAAGAGCAGACTGGCTTAAACTGAATTCATTCCTTTAATTCATTTTTTTCTTTTTCTTTTATTTGTTTATTTTAGGATTTTTTTAGTACCCCAAAACTAAAGTTTTCTAGAGTTTCCAAGAGAAAACTGTACAAAAAGGTGACAAGAAAAGCAATTTTTTAACCTTTAACCTTTAACCTAGGCATATTTCCCATTTTGACTTGTCACAGTTGGAGAAGCATAGCTGTTAGTAACAACATTAATAATGACTTTGTTCACTTCAAGTGCATCTGGTAAGACGTGAAAGAGTGACAGGGGGTGAGAAACCTAAATACCAGGAGCTTAAAATAGCTACATGGAATTTAGCTGTTTATTTCCACCTGAAGTTTTTCCTGCTGTGTAAAAATGGGCGGGTACTCTCTCTGGCTTTGTCCTCATTTTTTTTTAATCACCTGATCTCCACCCCCGCTCCCTACCTGTATCCAGTGACCTTATGATCAGTTCCTCATCAGCTAAACCAGCACCTTTTCCTTTGTTTTCACCGGATCGTCTGTTAGCACGTCAGCTTTCATGTTCTGTCCTGCCCTTCCTGTCGGGCTTCCTTCTTTCCTTTCTCGGTATGACCTTTTGTCTGTACTTTAAGATTTATACCTGCCTGCCTTTTCCTCTTGCTTAAAACCCTGCTTTTATCCACCGACAGTGAACTTTGCTTTCACCTTATCCATTTTTCCTCTGAGTTGTACATTTGAGTCCTCTGCCTCCTACCTACCTGATAAATCTCTGCAAGTGTTTTTGAAAATCAAATGCAAGACCTGGACACAAAAAAGAGAACATAACACCAATGTGCTCACAGTGTGCTCACAAAGTGAAAAAAAATTCTCAAAACAAACAAGCCCCTGGAAGATATTATGTAAGTGAATAATTAGGTAGTAATTAATTTTTGGACAGCTGGAACCTGTCTCAGATCTCATAGGGCGAAAGGCGGGGTACACGCTGGACAAGTCACCAATCTGTCGCAGGGCTAACACAAACAGACAGACAACCATTCATGCTCACATTCACACCTACAGTCAGTTTAGAAACATAACCACATGCATGTCTTTGGACTGTGGGAGGAAGCCGGAGTACCCGGAGAAAACAGACAGACACAGTGAGAACGTGCAAACTCCACCCAGAAAGGCCCCAGCCTGGATTTGAACCTAGGACTTTTCTGTAGACTGTATATAAAAAGTGGACACAGCCTCCGTAAGCCATTGATTTGTAAAGTCATGTTTTGAAGTGTTTTGGTCGCCACTATGTTGGCTTTTTTGGAGCCATATTTGGACAATTTATCAGCTAACACTGGTAAGCTTGATTAGCAGGTGGCATCAATGGACTATACATAGATTAGTGCCGATTAATACTAAGTAACAAACAAAAAAATATAGAATTTTACTAGTTTTACCAAAACTGGAAAATAGAGTTCTTGGACAGGCTGTACAACACAGCAGGTCATACTGTTTGTCTGATAATTTAATTTAAAAAATGCACCAAAAGGCACCAACAGCACAAACAGGGTCAAGAGGTCCAGTTCAGTGACTCCAATTAGTGATGGAGAAGCTTAGTAGTCAGAAAGCAGCTACAGTTGTAATAACGCAAACTTTAATCCTTACTAAAACATACAGCTGTTATGAAGGTGTATATTAGCTGTAGTTTTTGGCACTTGTTTTCATTTGGCGTAGGTTCTTTCATGACTCATTCCTCACTTGTTCTTTTAGTTTCTTTTAGTACATGAGCAAGTTTTTGTTTCACTTACTGTAGTGTTACCCAATCCTCTAGAATCATTTAATCTACATTAAACAGTAAGCTTTAAAAGATAAATCTGAGCAAAAATGATTTAAGATTTGTGTTTACAGTGTAGAATAAATGCAATACTCTTTCACCCATTGTGCTAATTCCCAAAGTCAGCTCAGGTTAATTCAGGGGGAGAAAATGAGTAATTTTTGAGTCAGTGTGGTCAGAGTGATTTTCAGTCTGGGGCTCGATGGAAAAGAGGCTCTTATCTGATACGTAGGTGTTCATCAGGCCTATTTCTGGCTCGAGTGCCGACAGACAAGCTCAAGTGTTTCCTCTGTTTTGTCATTCGCACACACACAGACAAACATGCACAGTAGCTCACACCAGCAGAGGCACACGCTGAGACTGACCCAGACACACACACACATACCAGTGCTGTGCCGGAGCACTGATGAAATCCTCGCGTATCAACACTCACTCAGGGTGAAGTGTGACAAAACACACATACACAAATGCAGAGCTCAATATTCTGTCACCCTGTCACTATGGCAACTAGGGCCCAGCAATTACCAGTGTAGTGAAGTGTGAGTGTGTTTATGTGTGAGAGTACCTCCACACACATGTTTGTGTACATAAACATGTGCTTGTGTGTGCATGTGTCTGTGTATGTGTGATGTCGGGATTGTCCTGTGTGAATATACACTGACATCTCACCTCTCAACGGGAGATTTTCAAAAGGGTTTTCATCAGATACTCCAGCAGCTACTGCAGGAATCCTTTGAGCTCACGTGTAAAAAGAGAAGAATTTGCAACATCTGCTGTTTCTTCACAGCTGAAGTTGTTATTCGTGCCCCAGGCAGGCTGGTACCAAAGGTGAGCAAGAGGCTTAGAAAGTTTTAAGCCTCAACTTTTCTCCAGCATGTCAAGTACTTATAATAGTATAAATGTTTAATGAATGCCATTTATACATATATTTATATATATATTGCTTTTCTAGTCTGATCAACAGCTCAGAGTCTACACTACAGGCCACATTCACCCATTCACAAAGTACTTTTACTACCACACATAAGCTGTTTTCACACATGCACTGCACCCCTGAACCTTTTTAGACATTACCCAGGGGCATTATGTGAGAACACAAATGTCTGGCACAGTCAGATGTCAGTCAGAGTTCACAGCAGCGAGTGGGGGTCATATGCCCGGCATCCTGGAAGCTCTAATCAGGCAGCTCCTTTGTCTAATGCAGAATTAATGGTCTTCTGTTGGTCATCTGTTTTATGTTGCTCTATGTAGAAAGATCGTAGGATTCAGCCTATGCAGAGGCAGAGATGCACTTGCATGCAGTTACCAAAAAAAAACAAAAAAACCCAAACCCAATAGCTCACAGTAGACTGTAGTGTGCTGACTGATTAAAAACTTGGCTTGGTCCTAAGTGTAAGAAACAACAAGTCCAAACTTCGAGATCTGATTCTCCCAACTTTGTCTGGAGATAATGCATGAAAGCAAAACACACTTATGCATACTGACGACACACATAAGAGGCAGTTTCTGGGGTATAGTATTTTGCTCAAAGACACTTCTACTTCTGGATTTGCGATCGTAGCACCGACCTTCCAGTTAGTGGATGACCCACTCCATTTCCTATAACAACCCAGTCTGACTGAATAATGTCAAACTTAGACTGAGGTGATAGAAGAAGACGGGGGTCTGTTATAGGAAAATAAATGGCAAAGCAAAGTTTATCAGGTGACTTTCAGATAGTAAGCTAAATGGTAGCAGCAGCACGTGCAAGTCCTGTTGTTATTGCTGCCTTGAGAAAGTCTCATCCTCCTCAGTTGTATTTTATGTTTGGTGGTGAGTAACAGTGGAAAGTACCTAAATACTTTTATTCAAGAACTATACTGACAATTCTGAGGTACTTTTCAGAGGGAAATATTTTACTCACTGTGTTATGTTATTTACATTAAAACATATTTTAATCTAAAATACCATCTTTCTAATTATTAAACCAGTTTGCGACCAGTATCTCATTTCAGATGGACATTTTAGATTTAAAAAATCCTCTAAACTTCTTAAATGGTTTCTTTCTTTAGATTGAGTTTATAATACATCTGTGCTCTTACTTATTAAAAGTTGAATTTTAAATGATCTTTATAGAGTATTTTACAAGCTGATGTCGCTAAGAATAGGATCTGCACACTCTTTTCATCACTGGTAACACCTTTTTGACAGATGGCGACTATACCGGGCAAACAACAGCATGTTAGCGTTAAGATTGTGAGCATGTTTCCATGCTGACTTAAGCATTTGGCTCAAAGTTAAAGAGCAGTAAATGTTTCTCTCTCTGTTCTATGATTGCATTAATCTTATCCCGGGTGGATGACTCTCTCCATTAGCAGGACTTCCTACAAGCAGTTCAGAGGACAACTGCCTCACTTTACATGAGGTCTCATATTACACCCATCTTGATTGCCTTATAGTTACCAATTTAAAACAGAATAACACCTTCACTCAGGGCAGCTGCTAACTTAGCTCAGCGGCAACTCGTGGTCCTGCCGCCCAAAAATCAGACCAGCATTACAAAAGAGATGTCTGTAAAACTGTTGACACCTGGAACTACAAACAGTTACCTTACTCTGTAAGAAGTTGTGGTTTTATGTGACAAAAAGAGGCTAAGAATGCATTTATCTGTAAACTATGTCTTCCCAGTGTATAGTCTATGGTCTCTGAGATACAATAGTGGAGTATGTACACAAAAAAAACTTTCAGCCTCATACTATAAGCCCATAAATACAACCCAGTGTACATTTCTATGCTTTGAGGGTATTTTCTTGCACTTTGGAACAGTAAGGTTATACACCGGTTCGGATGTGCGTGGATCATTAAAGTTAAAATAGGTGAGAGAACTGGGTTGCAAGGGGCTCTCCCTGCTTCATTAATAATTCATAAGAGACCATTCACCTCCAGACAGCAGGAACACTAACTAACCTCAGCCGCCTTCCTCTCACCATTCAGAGTCTACCTTTCGGTGTCTGTCTCACATATCTTTGGGAGTGTGGGTGTACATTTTGCATCCTTGTGTGTGTGATTTTCTTTCCATAAATGACCTCCAGACAAGATAGGATGTTTCGTCTAGAGGTCAGCTGTGTGAGGTAGAGAATGTCTCCTGTTTGTCACTGGTTTGCATTAGTTGTCATGAGGCTGCTGTTTGTGGATTTACTTTATTAAGATCACGTTTAATTTTCTAAAATGTATGCTCATATAAAAAGTATGTCACATAATTTTAAAATAAATATATTTCTCAATTACTGAAATTCAAATTTTGTTGATGGCACTATTGTCCTGGCTATAGGCTGCAGTACAACGTACAAATCAAGGAGTAGTAGTAACAGTAAAGTAATGTAGCAATTGTAGTATTGTGGCTGTAGTACCATTTAAAGTAAGTATTTGTAATTGCAGCAGTGTTATTAACAATCAGCAATCTAAATGAAGCTAATGTAAAAGTGTGGAAAACTGGAAATCCTCTAATGAGGCTGCCTCCAAAAGTAATTTAATGCCTATAGACTCTCATGCTAAAATGAGAAACTTTGGGCAGGAATAAACATGCTACCTGCATGGCACAAAAATGTGGGTTTGGTTTCTATAGCTGATTTCTTCCTTCATAACAACTGTACAGGGGTTGATTTTTTTTTTAATATCATTATTTTCAGGGCATGGTCACTGTGATTGACTTAATTATACTAACAGACTGTCCAAGAAGTCTGTGCTCCAGTTTTGATTGAGTGAAATTCTGGTATTTCTTCATTTTATTTCTTTCTGTGCATGGCTCCATTTCACTTAATTCGATTTTTAAAAAGGCAGCATTCGAAATCAGTTGTTGTTGTTTACAAACACGTTGGTTGGCTTGAAGGTGCCCTGTGCTGTAACATCACACTGGACTGAACCAATGTAGAGGGATGGGTGAGCGGATGATATTAATGATTAATGGCCAGGGGTTGGTTGTTTTTCGGTGGCAGATCGCCTGATGTCTCTCTAGACTGACAGAGCAATGATGTCATGCTTTAGCGTATCGATTAAACTCTCCCCTCTAACGCATCACTCTGTCTCTCTCTTTCGCTATTGTTCCCTGTGTTTTTCTCCTCACATCTGCCTCCTCTCTTGTGTCCTCTTCTCCCTGCTACTCTCCCCCCTACACTGACCTCATCAGGTCCATCATCAGAAACCAGAAGTGGCCACTAAAACAATAAAGCTCCCATCCACAGAGTCATAAAACACATCATAATCAGATGGTGCATGCCAGGATCAATATTTTCCAGCTAGACCCAGTACCCTAGAAGGCTGTTTTGGAAGCTGTAGTGGGATGCAGAGGGGGCTGATGATTGATGGGGGCCGCGAGTCGGGTTACAGCTAAAGTGCACCAGAGAATCGATAGTTTGTGGAGGCCCTGGCACACAGTCAGAGTTATGGACCGGTCTCTGGTGGGATCCTGAGCACACAGGCCCTGACAAAAACAACAGATTGTGTTTCGCTTTCAAAAAGCATTACACTCGTCATCAATTTGGAATCAACTGTATTGTTTGACAAATTGCATGCACCTGCAAAAAAAAAAAAAAAAGTCAAAAAGTCTGCTATGTTTCTCTTTTCTTTGAGGTCAGTGGTGGAAGACTCTTTACTTAAGTAAATAGTAAACTCTACTACAATACAAGTACACATGTTTAGCATAAGAACATACTGAAGGTAAAAGTGCCTGTTGTGTGGGCCATTTCAGAATAATATTTTATAATTTGTTAGACTATAATTGCTGATGCAAAAATGTGTCTGCACTTTAATGGTGGTAATTTTACTTAATTTTCATTTATATGCTGATGAAAGTTTGTAGATTTTCCTATAGGATCAGTAAAGTCCTATCTTAACTAGTAATAAACAGTACAGTACAGTTTTTGTGCATTTGTACTTTCTTTCTACCACTCCACATCTTCTGATTACATTTCGAATTACTAACACTGTCCTGTCAAAAGCCTGCCCTATCATTAACACGAAACTGCCAAAACATGGGCCAAATAATTGAACTCCATCCCTCCATTAGTTATACCCACTTATATATCTGAAGGGCCTCAGGGCTGACACACACAGAAAACCAAGACCCAGATTCAAACTTACCAGCAATTCTGAGTCACCAGCAAACCAAGCCTGCATATCTCTGAACCATGGAAACGGAAACACCCAGTGGAAACCTGGCAGGCACAGGGAGAATTTTGTATTTAGTGATATCTACATACATGTAGAAATATTGGTGCTATTGAGAAGTGATAAATGAGATTTTGTGATTTGATCTAATCTAATCTTTGATCAATGTTTTTACTGCATAATGTTTCATAATTTTGTTTTTGTGAAAAATGTCATATCCGTGATTATTACTGATTAGTGTCAGATCAAGCATTTCACAAAATTACTTCTTTTACTGAAGTGTTTGCTGTCGTTTTTTCAGTTAATTAGGTGAGCCATGCAAAATTTGCACCTAACAATCTTGAACTGCATAAATCCTCACTTATTATCAGTGCTTTCCTGTGACAACATGGAGTTGCATAAAAATAATATTTAAAAAAAAAAAGATATATTATTATGCTGGCAATTATGCTACGCAGTCATTTTGGCCAATGCTATTAGAGCATAATGTTTAGCAATTTCATTTTTTGTATAAATCTTCACTTATTATGTGTGCTTTCCTGTGACAACATGGACTTGTACAGAAATAAAGACAAAAAAAACGAATTAAAAGAAATGAAAAGAAGCTAATTCCTTATGCTGACCCTATTTTCCCAGGTGGAGGACCGTGGCCTCAGGAAGAACATATAAGAATATGCATGTTCCTCTCTCCCTCACAGTTTAACCCCTAAATAAACACACCAAAACCTCATCTTGGACAGCAAATAACAAAAAAATATGGTTTTCCTGTAGCCTTGCAAACTTTGCTACCCTTGAAAAATGTTATTTAAAATTTTTCTTCAGTTCAGTGGCTGAACAAGGAGAGCATCTGCTCAAGGTCCACTTGGATCCTAATAACTGAGACCCAGCTCAGGAGTTGGTCTGGTTCCAAACAGTATGTCTAATCTAGTCCACAGCGTGCCAATATGACAGTGTCCCAGTGGATGTAAGTGGACTCAGTTCTGATCAATTTTTTTTTTTTTTTTTCAGTAAACATCACAAGATCACAGTATGTTTTGTGAGACAGAGGCTGTGCCTGAAATTGCTCCCTACTTACTAAATAATGCAGTAAATGTACTCTCTGTCATATTATTAGTCATTCAGGACTTAAATACACTCAAAAACTCCATAAGGGAAGAAAACAAGAGCAACAGTAAACTTTGTTTAAAGTTTGACGAAATAGGCAACAGCCTATTATCATTCGTAATATTTAAAGTTTGTAAAGGCCTTTTCTTCATTTTTTTCTTACTCTTCCCTTTCATCCTCTGCTGGGGTACCGATGACTAGTGTGTGCTTGTCAGAGCAGAAGTGATCATGTGACTTTTCACAGATCACTGTGTTTCATTCAGGATGTTTGGACACAGCCAGTGATTCTGCTCGACCTCATTTGTGTGTTTGGGTAGGCAGTGGGAACCAGAGCGAAGCAAGCTGAACTGCACTGCTGAGCTCCATTCATAGTTAATCAATGAAGAGAAAATCTTGATCCTAGATTCTAATTATCCTTTGCAGTGACCTATTTCCTCCTTTATCTTCCCTTTTTTTGTTTTCCTGATTTTTTTCATCCTTTTCCCATCTCTGTCTCAACACTCCTCTTCCCAACTTTATTTCTCTGTCTCTCACGTATATTTTTTCTTCCAAATATGTCGCATATCGCCTGACTTCAGCTCTGTCAGCTCCACTTTTCTGCTTCGCTCCCTGTCATTCTCCTCACCCCACCATCCCCTCTACCAAGACACATTTATGGTTGAATTGTATTTCAAACAGTAGCTAGCTGCTGAATGAGAAGGATTTGCTAACACCCCCTTTCTTCTGCTCTCCATCTCTATCTCTCTCTCACACACACACACATACACACTCATCCATATAGTACTGAGTAATCTGCAAGAGGGGATCAAAGGGAGCATTAATTCCACAGCACAAAATATACACACACATATGTGAGCACACACTCGCTCACTCACTATGCTGAGAGCTATTCATTCATTAATGGAGTCACATGCTGCACATCTCAGTTTCACACATTACTGGCCTTTAGTCAGTGAAAGAGAGGAATACATAGAGGGAAGGAAAGGGCCTGTGTGCATGCATGTCCAAGTATACCCTCAGTATGTTTTGTTTTGGGTTTTTTTCTGGTACAGGCTCATGATTTTGTCTGTACAGAGACATAAATGTGGTGTATAGCTACAGTAGGCACTAAAGACTGTTTGCTCTCACGCATGGGGAGATACATTAGCAAATGCGGTAATGCATGTGTAATTGTGCGTGCATGCTCCTGTGCATTGTTGTCTATGCAGTTGCTTTCTGTCGCCTGCTTGCTTAGATCTACTGTCACATGGCTTCAGCTCACTATCACACGAGACAACAGCGGCGCAGAGGAAAACGATTGGATCTCATATTGTTATGGTTTTCTTTACTTCTCCATCTATCTCTCCACTCATTCTGCAGGTTAGAAACCTTCTGGTGCCAGACAGGGCTCTGGTTTAGCCCTGAGACAGATTCTCTTTGGCAATAAATGTGAGATTTTTTTTTTTTTTTGTGGTGTGGTTGTGGTAATTAATCAAACCATACAGGTTTTTTCAACCTTTAACCCAATCCTGCAAATGTATCACACAGCCCCCATCCGCATCACTATGTTTTCTGTTGGAAGTCTATCTGCCTGCAAGAAAATAAGACCCATGCAGTCCTTATGGATCAATTGCTGCTATGGGACCTAAAATTGGATAAAAATGTCCCTGTTTCTCTGATAGTTTGTATGGTTTCCCTAGCAGCAGATACAAACCAGATGGTGAAATGTCCGATTTCCGAGAAGCAGTGATAGCGTTACTGTTTACAGATCAGATGTGGATAAGAGATGGCAATTTATTCGGTCACTGATGTTCACCAGCTGCAACAGCCTGGCTGTTATTGCTTCCACCTCACATGTAAGTATGTGTGTGTGTTTCTGTCTGTGTGTCATCATGGCAAAATGTGGTCTTGGTGGCACCTACTGTAGCAAGAACTACCACAAAGGCAATTTTAACTGGAAGGTATTTGTTTGTCTGACTGTGGACAGATTTTTTTCAATTTGATAGTGTCACAACTCTCAAGCAGGTGCGGTCGAGAACACAGCGTTGTGACTGGTGCTACCTCACTGAAATATGGGCATTAAAAATTTATTTTATGTTCACGGGTATATAAAGATGAGTATTACTAGTATATATAAAGTGTGTTTAGGAGACAGACAGAATCACAAACTAAACTGACGCTTTACTGCATATATGGTTTACTGGATGGCCATGTACAGATCAAGGGGCAACCTTTTGAGCTGCAAAAGTGGCAAAAACTGGAGTTTCTGTAGATGCCACCAAAAGGGAATCAGTCCTCATGGGCTCTCATGTTCATCAAGTTACAGACCCCCGGGCACAAATGTTTGCTGGGTCATCGCCTACTTGTTTTGATGATCAGACTGTTTTTCTTTCTTCAGTAATCAGACATATCATACACGAATGTGGACATACATGCACACAGAATAGTTCCAAATGGAGAGACTGCACCTTGCTGAAAAAATGAAAAGTAACCAATCAATACAACTTCACTAAAAAGCTCTAAAGTACTTGATATTAAATGGAAAAATGGAAAATAAAGCAGCCAGAGCTTTTTTATGTTTTTTTTTTTTACAACGACAATACTATGTTTAATGTACCTTTTCGCACAAAGAAACCCACCTGTTGTTATCATCATCCTCTCTCATTTTCTCTCTGTCTGTCTCCCTGACAATCTCCTCCTCTTTTTCCTCTTTTCAGTACCTCTTGCCAGTGCCACAGTCCCGCTCCTGGATGAGTAATGAAGCAGTAATGTAGAGCTCAGAGAGCCTTTCTTGGAAAAAAGCACTTTTGGGATGTGTCCACTTAGAAAATGAACAAACTTTTTGTTTCATTGTCAAAAACAAAATAATAATAATAATAATAATACTCCCTGGATACTCACTTCTTCAGTTGTGAGGTGCAGCAGGCCCTCCACTGCTGAGGGCAGCCTGCCTCCTTCATTTAGATCCAACCAAAGATTCAGCTCATAAATCCACTGAGATTGTGAGCTGCTGCTACAGCTAACCTCTGGATTATCTTGCATTTTACTGAACGCCTCAACAACTTTAAAGTTAACTGCAGTGTTTTCATCCTGAATTAACTGAATAAAAAATGTAAATTTTCATAAAAGTTGGACATCCCTTTTTCCGTTTTCCTCTGTCATGCGTGTCCTTATCAGAGTCTGCTAGACCTCACCTACTACTTTGAGTCATTAAACTAGACCTCTTCACTGTGTGTGTGTGCTGTTGGTGCCTTTTGGGGGCATTTCTAATGGATTATCTGTCTAATGTTATGGCCTGCTGTGTGTGTGGTACAGACCAACCAAAAAATTTGCCTTTCAGTTTTGGTGAATGAATTTCTAGTATTTTATTAGTCTGTTACTTAAAACGAATTAACCTGTATGTGTGTCTCTGCGTTGTTGTTTAGTTTATGAATGCAGCTCGCTAACCAAGCTTGATAGCGTTAGCAAATAACATAGCACTCAAGCTTTTTATCCATATAAGGTAACTTCTGGCTTCAAAAAACAACACTGATGCTTCAAAATGCAGAGTCCAAAACCAGCTATGTCCATGTTTTATACAGTCTATGGTACAGATGGCACAGATGCGCTGCCACTGTGACATCGTTCAGTGATTTCTGGACTTGCAAGTTGTAATAAACTTGAATCATCCTTCAAAATGGTGCTCTACAGATACAGGTATCCTGGAAAACACTGAAATTCACTGAGGGTACAGAAGACTTTTATCCCCAGAACAGTGAAAAGTGGAGGAAAAATGCATTAGTATTAAATATAATGTTTTCTGGCATTGTGAGTGTAAAATAGTGTCGAGGTTCATGAGAAAGAAGACCCAAATGCAGGACACAGAGGCAAAATAACAAAAGGCGAGCCTATAATGAAACCAGTGATACACAAAGTCCAAAGGTCTATAAAAAATAAAATAGGAATCAAAAAACAGGCTCAAGAAGCACAAGAAACAAGAGGAGAACCAATGGAGAGCAAAAACACAACTGTAGAAGTAAGACTATCTACACACAGGGCTGATTTGACACAGGTGAAACTACTGAGGGCAGTGCGTATAGTCACAAAGTAGAGAAACACAGGGAGCAAAGTAACAGGGAGCAATTAAAGACACACGAAGAGACTTAATACCAAAATAAAACAGAAAGTGAGAACGACAGAAGACAAGAAAAGTAACACGTAAATAAAACGGAGGGAAACATTGGAGACAGAAGAAAAATAAGAACACAAAAACATGAGAAAGAATATCAGTTAAATCAAAAGGGACAAAAGGAATTGAGGACCATGACATTTAGACATTACAACTAATACATTTATCCTTGAAGAAATTACTAAATCAAAACAAGTGCTGAAAAATGATATGTCTGACCAGCAAAGAAGATTTTTGGTCTGATCTGAAAACCACGACCTCACTATTTAAATCCTTTAGCAGGGCAGCAGCTCCTGCTTTCTCCTCTACCAACGTGTTTAATCAACACCTTCAACTCGCAATGAACTGTATATGTGTGATTAACAAGATGCGAGACCTACTTTTTCCTCATCACGCAGACAGCACCCCGGTTTCAGCTGTAAGCACCGCTCTCGCTCTGCACCCAGTGTGTGTGTATGTGTGTGTGTGTGTGTGCTTCGGCATGTATAGGCCAACCACTGAAGAGCTTCCACTGTAATTAGACACACGCTGCCAGGAGATTCATTCCTGCTATGAAATAGAACAGAGAGAGAAATGAGGAGACAGAATGAGAAGGAGTCAGCCAGAGAAGAGAGCCACAACAGGTTACTACTGTGTTTCAAAGCTAATATGTTTATTAAGGTGTAGCCAAACCTTGAGAAGGTTTATAAACACTATGTAGACCACACCACAATACATCTTTTAAAAATACCCTGTGGATTTTGTAACCACTTGTAGAGCATTTTTAATGACTTGTCATTTTGTTTGTGCACACACGGATGATCTGAGACACATCTCTGCCAACTTGCAAAGTTGGTGACCATAATAGTGTAAAGTGGCAATAAAATAGGAGAACAAGCTGATGAAAATGGAAGTTTCAAAACATTTGATAAGCACAATGAAAATGTTTGAGGTGTGCCATCCATTTTCTGCTGCTTTTACATGGATTTTATGTCATGTAGGCCAGCTGTTTAAACAGGGCTGCCCAGACCTCCATCTCCCCAGCTAAAGCCTTCAGCTCTTCCAGGGGAAGAGTGCATCCTGGGTCTGCCTCTGGGTCTCCACCAGCTTGGATATGCCTGAAACACTATAGAAGGCATTCTGGTCACACGCCTGAAACAACCTCAAATGGCTGCTTTCCAAGCAGGTGGGCAGAGGCTCTACCTGAGCTCCTCTCCTCATCCTACCTCTAAGGTATGCCATCCTTTCAAAATGTTACATATTATGTTATATATATTTCAATATATTTTATATTTATTGCTATCTTGCCATTGCTATGTCATTCATCCATTCACACATATATTATCTCCTTAAAGTTGTTATGGTGATTTGGTCAGCATCACCATTTACTGTATATGGAGTTCTGCTTGGGGCCATCCCATGCATGCTACTCCAGTTTTCATTCCTCTCCCATATCTGACTCTTTAGCAGCCTAATGCATAACTATGTTCACCAGCCAAGAGTCAAAGTGAACCACAACAAAATTCCAGGTGACGTGAAACATTGAGCTGAAAGATGCTAAAGACTGTGCAGAGCTGGGTGGTAAATCTCTGTAGGTCAGTACACAAAGGTAGTTTACAACTTGATAAGTCAATCCAGGGTTTCTTAACCTAAATATGAGCTCGTTCACAAGGAAGGGGCAATTTCAGCAGAATATGACCACCTGCAAACAGTGACCGGTCCACTGGCAGCAGCAAATTGTACAAAGAGGAAAAATGTGAAGAAGTTAAACACATAATAAAGGCTAAAAGCAGCACAGGTGCTGCAGCGAAAGCGTATGTCTGATTGAATAACCACTGAACATGTATGCCTATCATATTAAAAACTGCTATGTTTTAGATTGTGCTTTAGGTTGGCAGTAAGACTGGAAAAGCCAGGAAGGAGTGCTGTCAAAAAAATGCACACTGTAGACTCATCGGTATCACTGCTCCATGATTAAAACACAAATGATTTTACTATAATAACAGCTGCATATTCTGTTAAATTAATGCATCTCTTAAATGTATTTGTAATAGACTGTGAGGAAGTTTTAGCTTTGTTCTTTTATCTGAATTCCTGCTGGTATTAAAAAGTCTCAAAGCAAATGAAGAAAAAAATTCAAAAACCCATTCCAAGCTGGTTATTAGGCTGACTTGCAAATTTTAAGCTCAACAAGTAAAAGCTTTGTTTTAGGAAAAAGAAATTACTTTAAAATTGCTTGCAGTTGACAGGAATAAAATAAAGCCACAAAGTTACCCCTTAAAAATGTATTTCTTCTTGCTGCTCATCAGGGAACGACTAAAAACTATAGACCCTCTACCTACCTGCACACCAAGGTCTGAGGGATCTTTCAGGAATAGTGTTGCTGTTTTCCAGAGAACTGATTGGTCAGTAGGTGTTGGTTTTGTGCATATGATCTCTTACCTTGAACATAACCTGCTCCAGAGCAGGAGCTTTGCAGCACAAGTTACCTTGATAAGAAATGAACCACCTTCAACACTGAAAATCCACAGTTCAACCTGAAGTTGCTTCACTAAGCTCTATATCCTCCTTTTGTTTTGGCACACTCTGACCCACAAAGTTGATCAGAATGAGTCTCTGTTAGGATACTGTGTACAAATGACAAAAACAACAGACGAACAGCTTGCTGGCACAAATAAAACCATTAAATCTATTTATGTTTAATTACCTTGTCTTGCCAGAATATTGTTTTTCTCCCTGAACACTGATGTTTTTTTCTCTACATAAATAATGTTTTGGGGCCACTCTAATGAAACAACCTGGATAAGATAACATTTGTAGATGCCCTAAAAGCCAAGGTAATTGTGACTAGTTTCCACTGTGGATTGAACAAATTAATTGAAAAATGGTTCAGTATGTAGGTCCTCAGAGAAATTATTTGAAAACCACAAATATACAGCTGACCACTCACGAGTGGTTTGGTCCAGCCCTGAAGAAAAGAAGCAGGACAATAATCAGAACAAACAGAGCCAAGCAAGTCCATCAATAGACATGACTCAACTCTCTGTGGAGCCTGTCCTTGTTAGAGACACTGTGCATTTATTTATTATTATTATACTGTATCTCTTTACAGGGCTTCAACAAAGAATACTCAAGGTTAAAAACAGCTAAGCAAGACCATCACTGCTTTTATTATTAGTTTTTTTGTTTTGTTTTGTTTTTTTCAATACAGAAAAGTAAGACACAGCCTCTAGAAATTGAGAGTGGACAACATTTAGAGTAATTGAAAGTGATTCATTGTATTGCAGCTGTACTCAGGCTTACCACTCATCCCGGAGCATGAAACATTAATTTATTTTCAGCTGTCCACCCACTCAGATCGTAAGGTACCACCACATGACCCAAGTCATCCTCAATCTTAACCGTTATCTACATACACCGTAAAGCATCTTTATTCACACATGTTAGCTGGAGTGTTGCCATTCAAAGCAAGTAAAAACAGTTTTCATTTGTGGGGTGATCAAACGTAAGCCTTCCTAGAAAAAAACAGCACTAAAGGGGTATTCACACAGGAAGACCAGAGTGTATCTCAATGAAATGTAGCAACTATGATGTCAGATAAAATAACTGTTAGGAAGGCGAAGGGGAGGTGCAGAGTTGAACCCAGCTCAATCTCAGTTTTGATGCCAGCGATTTAAACGACTACCAAATTGAGTAAAGGATACTACTGACTGACATGACGGAGCGGTAGCCCTGAATGTCCAATATCGGGGCCAACAGTCAGCAACAAACCACTGCACGATGAGCATTAGATGTGGACCTGGATTTAGGATTCATTAGATGGAAGTCAATCTACTTTGGTAAAAAAAAAAAAAAAAAAATTAAATATGTAGCTTCATCTGATTCAAATTTCAAGTACACATCCGTTATTATTTTTCTTGCCAGCTATCTGTATTTAAACTATAGTATATTATCCTACAAACACACACATTTTGTTCATAGTATCTTACTTTTGCAGTCAATACAATAAATAACCCTGTTCCTCCTGAACACTTTGCATGTTATGTCAGATATCAAAATGCCATTTGCCATTTGTCATTTGTGTAAAGTGTGATGCTATTTAAAAAAAAAAAAAAGATTAGCAACAGTAAAAAGTGTCAGGAGGTGTGCGCAGGGTGCAGGGAGATGCAGGGTAAGCCAGTCACTTAGGATGTTAGTTGTTTTTAGCAACTTAATTATATCAGCGCATTAGAGGAGTGGGCCAGGGTGTGAAGATTTGAACTCCCATGCTTCGCCTCTGACACAGTTCCCCTGCTAACAGTGGCATATTCAATACGTCAGTTTTTGTTTACATTGTGCGTCTGTATGTAAGTGCCATATGTTTTGCCCAAAAAATGTTTGTATTCGCACATTATTTACAGCATGAAAATAGGAGTCACTCATTGCTATGCTATGTATGCACATATTTAATCAAGTGCCAAGAGGCCATGTTTTACATTAACTCTCACATCAAAACCTACCACACAGGTGACAAAGGTGTCAGTTACCTAAGAGGTGTGGTGAATGATTGACAGAACCACAACAGAAAGTGGAAGAGGTCACAGATGTTGTGTGATAATTATACATTTAGAATGTTTTTATTTATTTAAACTGTGTTCATACAAAGCATAAGGTATAAAATATTTCATTAGCAAATATGGAGTGTGTTGCAGGTGTGTTTAATGGTAGTAAAACATTTGTGCAGGAGAATAAATATTTTGGCTTTTAGTCATCAAAATCATACAATCTCTAAAACTCTAGACATTTCCAATTATGAAAATCCATACCATCTCTTTTTAGAGTTCTTCAGTGTAGTAAAACCCGTCGCACCTTCAGTTTGTAGCCCAGTTTTGCTCTCAAGCTTTTACTCTTCACTCTGCATGAACTGCAGCGTAAAGTATCCACAGAACAAAATACCTTGGGACCATACATTCAGATGTTGATATTGTACATCCACAGATGCATCAGAGGGTCCCTGCCAGATGTCCAAATACTGAACTTGTATGTTATGTCCCACAAAAGTTAACACTGACATGGTACAGATGTAATGAACACATCTCACCAACATCAGCTTTTCGCATGGATTGTTAAACATATTTTCCCCTTGGTGGAGTCAGGTTTTAAGCAAGAGGCAACAAGAAGCAAGGCACTTACGCAGACATGGAACAGCACAGCACAGATACCCAATTAATCTGTGTAATCTGATTAATTAATGCAAAATGAACATGTTGTCTAATATAATCAATCACTGTCACCGGGTGAGCTGAGCCAGACAGGCACAACACATCTTGTCTTGTTGTGTGTACAATTACATGCATGGCGTTTGCTGCATGATGAATTACCTCTGCCACCTCTCCTTTTTCCTTAATATTACAGTACTGTGCAAAGGTCTTGAGCCACCTCTCATTTCTTTATATTTTGCTAAGAAAATGGGAAATAGGAGCAGCCATTTATTGAAACTAATGAGCTTGAAAGTCAATATTTGGTTATGACCACCTTTATTCTTCAACACAGTCTGAACTCTCTTAGCCAAGCTTTCTTGTAATTTCTTTAAGTAGTCTTCAGGAATAGCTCTCCAGGCTTCTTGAAGGACATTCAAAGCTCTTCTTTGGATCTTGGCTGCCTTTTGTTCTGTTCTCTGATCTGACTGATAGTGTTCCATTGTGTGTTTTTCTATCCAGGTATGCTTTTACTGCACTGGCAGTATGTTTGAGATCATTGTGATGCTGAAAAATGAAGCTGTTGCCAATCAGATGCTTTCCAGGTGGTGTTGCATGGTGGATCAAAATCGGACAGTACATTTCTGAGTTCATAATTCGATCAACTTTGACAAGATCTCCAACACCACTGGCTGAAATGCAGCCCCAAACCACGACAGAGCCTCGACCGGGTTTTACAGATGGCTGTAGATACTCACTGTTGTACCTCTCTCCTGACTTCCTCTATACGAATTGACAACAAATTGAACCAAAAATTTCAAATTTGGATTCATCACTCCATAAGACCTGTTGCCACTGATATCCAGTGCAGGTCTTGTGTAATTTGGCATACCTCAGCCTTTTCTCCCTGTTTCCCTTCCTTAAGAATGGCTTCTTGACAGCCACCCTTCCACTGAGACTATTTCTGATGAGGCTTCAGTGAACAGTAGATGGATCAATTGAAGGGTCAGATGTATCTCTCAGGTCCTATGTCAGGTCTTTGCTGGATTTTCTTTTCCTATTTCTTAATGACATGACTTTTAGATACTGTTTATCTGCTGTAGATAGTTTTTAGGCCTGCCAATTCTTCTTTTGTCCTCCACTTGTCCAGTCTCCTCAATTTTTTTAAGGACACACTGCACACCATGCCGAGATATGCCAGGTTTTCAGCTAATAGCTGTTTGGGAATCACATTGTTGGTGCAAAAAATACTATTTTATGCCTGTCAAACTGCACTGTCTTTGGCTTTTTTTTTATACATCCAGCTAAATAAAGGGGAACAAATTATATGTTTTTGTGACAGGCTGCTGGTAACAAAGTGCCTAAAGATACAATTTAAAATTGATTCTTTGCTAAGTTCTCTGTTATGTGTGGACACAACACTGGTTCATCCCTTGAGTTAGGAGCCTATTTTATGATTGAATGACAGGTCAGTGTTAAGTGGCTTAACAAACAAAGAAGAAAAACACTTTTGAAAATTGTCAGGTACAAAGACTGGACTGAAAATAAGTGAAAAAGCAAAAAAGACCTGGAAAACTATTGCTTAAGTAAGTAAAGTAAAAGTAAGTAAAATTTATTTATATACCACTTTTCAGACAGCTTTAAAAACAGTACAAGAAAGTCTGGCACCTTGGAAGCGGAATATAAAGGAATGAAGGGTAGCTTAAGACTGTTGCACAGTACTTCATATTTTATAGAAGTATAATTGTCTAATTCAGGTGAATAAAAACCTAGCAGAGTAGAGGACAGGTAAACCAGTTACAAACAGTTTACAAGTTCAGGTAAGAATTGCTGGAGTGCTATCTCAGTATAGTAATGTAGATATCCTGATTTTAAAAAACAACTTCTTTTATGGAGCTAATTAGTTAACTCTTTGTTGTTTTCGGTAGGTGTTATGTCCTTGGTCTATGTTGGCCTGGACATAACGTGCTGTGTAACTCCCCCACTCTTCCCAGTCCCAAGAAATGCCAGCTGCACAAAATGAATCAAGCTTTAGTAGCAGTTTATTAGCTTCAGAGCTCAGCTAAGCCCAAAACAACAAAGAAAAGCTTACCTATTAGCCCCACTCTTCCCAAACAATAAAGCACAAGGCCAAAAAAAAAAAAACAGGAGAAAAACGTTGTTCACCAAAAAGGGCTTCTCACTCCTTCTAACCACTGCTAAGTGCTCAGTATTTACAGTGTATGATTTACAAAGCTGTATTTAAAAGCATTAGCTCATAGTTAGCAGGGCTATCAGAGTCAGAATTATCAATCCCAAATTTCCACTGGTTCTCTATTTACACAGATTTCTCAGAACAGTACACAGAAAGCTATTCAAAAACTGCTGTGATCCAGTGGTCCAATCCAGAGGCAGCATGCTCTTTGAAATAACCAATCACAGGGCTCCACCTGTGTCAGGATCACATTCTCATCACAAAAAAAAAAACCCCAGTAGTATAGACTCACACTGAGCTGATCTGTATGAAGTGCACATAAATTAGGTGAATAACATATAATACCTTTTGATGTTAATTTTTTTTTTACATTAGTGTAGCACAGGCTGAACGATCCGGCCTACACTCTGCCATCTTGCTTTTACTTCCACTTTCACTCTCACTCTGGTGTCTTTATAAATATAGGGAGGGCCAACAGTTTCAAAGAGATGAATCACATGAATGCGGCTGGACCAGCCACCAAAACATAAAACAGAGAACAGAGCCTGTTTGTGAAGCTAGTATCTTCCCACTGAGACAGAAAACAGGTCAGCGTGAGACTGACTGTCCATGAGACACATATTGTATAACAGGCTACCCAGCAGCACTGTGTTCAAAAATACCCAGTACTGAGCTGTAAGGAGTCCATGTATGTGTGTGTGTGTGTGTGTGTGTGTGTGTGTGTGTGTGTGTGTGTGTGTGTGTGTGTGTGAGTGTGCATGTATGTGTGTGTT
>VUQI01018394.1:8765-19686 GCA_015106735.1 Paratilapia polleni | reverse complement strand
CACACATACATATATATATATATATATATATATATATATATATATATATATATATATATATATATATATATATATATATATATATATATATATATATATATATATATATATATATATATATATATATATATAAAAACTCAATAGAATACAGTAGATTTTATTTAGCCTCAAGATCTAGACCACATGTTTTGAAGCAGAGCATATACTGAGAAAAAAGCGAGAGCAACTATTTGTTAGATCATAAAAATCTGTCAAATTGTGTTTTTTAAATGGACTGAAACAATCAGCCTGTAAAAGCCATGTATTCACATTTCTAATCCCATGTTGGTGGAGAGGTCTTTCTATTCAGTGTGAAAAAAGGCTGCTTGCAGTGCCTTTGTTTGGACTTCAAGGACATCCTGTAGTTTTTCTGGGCCATGGCTGCCTCTAGGGGTGATATTTGATAGAGCATAACTATCTGATTTCAATGGGCTCTTCAGGCAAGGTTACACACACAAAAGTGAGCAACAGAAAAGAGGAGATTTCAGAGAGCATTTGGACAGAGAGGTGTGTAAAACAAATTTAACTCATCTGTTGTGGCTACTACTGCATTGTGTAAGTTAAATCTTACAGAGAGCATTGCAAATTAGTGGTTGTGCATTTGCATTGTGATAAAACACAAGGTTTAACTTTGTCCGTATATCCTGTTGTTAATAAAGCAGCTGTACTTGTGTCCAGAAAAAAATGCATGTATTTAGTTTCCAATTGTGGATCATAAATGATGTGTATAAGTGTTGCTGGTGCAAAGGCAGCCTTTTTTCCAATCTGTGATATGTCTTGAAAACTAAAATCTTCATATAAAAACAGATGAAAAACAACCACTGCTTTACCTGTCTGTTGTTCAAGTTTTGCATGGCCAGCCCCGGGTTGCCCTGTCCCAGACCCTGCCCAGGAAGGCTACTGTTGGCCAGGGGGAGCTTCAGGCTGGGGGAAGGCAGAAACGGTGATGGGGGGGTGTCATCTGACAAGACACCATCCTAGACCAGAGAAAAATAAACAGTTCAAAGGGGAATAAAGAGAGAAGAGAGCAGCATTAAACATTACATGTTACAAACATAAATTCTGTGTGTGAAAAGACATTTCAACCAAGAAATGTGTACTGACCAAGGGGTAGTCTATTATTACCTTACAATGTGATACAATAACATATCAAAATAGCTTCAATCTAACCACATAATCAGAGTAAAGACCAAAATTCAAGTAAAGCCAACAGTGCCACCATGCGTTTATGCCGGACGTACCTTGTCCAGAAAGGTGGTGCGTTCGGAGGGGTCTTTGGAGAGTGCAGAGGGCCGACACACTAGAGGCTTGTTCATACCATTGCTGTAATCAGACATGCCCATACCCCGCTTGTCCAGGTCTGTTTTCTTCTCTAAAAGGGCAGCTAGAAGCAGAAAACATTATGGCAGAGGTTATAAAATCTAGACAAATAAATATATTGTGTCACTACAAAAGACAGTTTTATTTGATTTCATAAGTGATAAAAAAGTGATGGCTTAGCATCACGCCAAGCTGAACTGAAAAGGAGATGTAGCTACAGTGTTGACTTATGAACGGTTTTACTCAAATTAAAAAAAAACAAACAAAAAAAACAAAAAAAACAACAACTTTATGTTTGCGAGTAAAAGCATCTCATAAAGGCATGTGCGTAACAAAGACAAGGTCAACACACATATGCTGGTGTACTTACTCATAGCCTGATCAAGGTTCATGTTGTTGCTCTTCAGTGCCTCCTCAGCAGGGTCTCTCTGTTATACATGGGTACAATAAAGTTGTAACCAACATAACTAGACTGGGATTCACTGCAGGAAGGTCTGATTTTTCACCATTTAACAGTTTTCTTAACCTCAGAGGGCTGCATTTATTATGGGTTAAATCTGAGGAAAATTCCCTCTGTGTTGAAGAAATATCACATTCATGGTGAGAGGTCACAGTGACCTTCATCGTTGTTTTTTTTTTTTATTATGACAGATACAGCCCGAGGGCACACATCGCATCACAGTTACAGTCCTCTTTTTGTTTCAGATGACAGTTGAGCTTTCTATACATTATACACAAAACCACTGCTTGACTGTTTTTTGATTTGATTCCAGCCAAAGTTGCCACCAGCACAGTGGCATAAAAACAAAGATTACAAAAGAAAGCTTGCTAGTGTGTTGGGTCTGCATGAAAACTTCATTCTAAATACATTGGATCCATACCGGAAAGCCCATGTCAGTCAGTTGTTTGATGAGACGGTTCATAATCCAGGCCTCATCTGGCTTGTTGCCCATCTTCCCCTGAAAACACACAAGCAAAAATAATATGTCAATTTAATGAATTCAACTACACAGATATTTCCAAGGTCACAAATGTGTTTATGACAAGTATGTTCGCTGACCTTGTTTGGGCACTTCTTGGGTCCATTGCCCCAGGAGTTGCAAGAAGAGCTACTCTCCTGGGAGGTTGGGCTGTTCCATACATCCCCATCCTCAGGATCCCATTGGCTGGTAGACATGCCCATCTCTTCTCCTCCATTTCCCCAGCCATCTTGCATAGGTTTGGGGCCTGATGAAGGGACATACAATATAGAATCAAGTTCTGAGAAATCAAAAATAAAAACTGTGAGTGTTTTAATCTATGCCATGTGTCCTATGTTCACAATACTCTTCCCATTTCAGAGGGTGAGGTAACTTTAAACATGACCACTTGGTGCCACTGTCGCTACATGACATCCTGCACTTTCTCCCTACACCTCCCTCTATCATTTCCAACATTTCAAACCAACAGTACAAATAACCAAGATCCACTGAGGCGTGGAATTGCTTTAAATCCACACAACACTCCAGCAGAACTAACAAAAACTTTCAAAACTGGCACAAACAGTACAGGTCTGTAGAAACTTCCCGTTTGTGTTCCCTAACTGAAGTGTGTTATTATTATATTGCGAGCTACCGCCATAAGTAAAACAGTGGACCCATAGCAAAATTCCAATGGCTAGGGTGACAATCATAATCACAGGCTGAAGCAGAGAAGCTTCTTACTGTAATCTTATTTTTCTTTGCAACCTGTGTCAAAAAACAGCCATGAAGTTTAGCACATTCCCTCACCAGCTCATCTGAAACGAATCTAAATAAATCACACATGCCAAACTGTGTGAGTCTGATCAATAAGCAATGGTACTGAACACACCATTAGCAATTCCAGACGATACTGAACTCCTATTGTTAACATCAAGCACCAATGTGTCTGCAAACATGAATACATTCTGGGTTTTACCTGGCTTGCAAGGTGCAGAACCTGGGGGTCCACTACCCCTGCCATAGGGGCCAGAGGGCTCATGGCCACTGTCTCCCCATCCTCCTACCCCTCCTGGGGGCTTGCCCCAGGCTGAGGTACCATTGTCTACAGCCGATGTTGGAGCTGCTGGCTCTCCCCAAGCAGGCTCTGACTTGGGCTGAACACTTGGAATCTCTCCCCAACCTGGAAGAAATGGGCAAATAATTAGTTAAAAATAGTGAGCTGAGCTTCACTGCAGTATAAATTTAATCATCTTACTTTTTTTAATCATCAGTTAATCCTCATATGTGCTTTCTTGAGAACTAATGGAATGATACCAGTAAAAGTTAAGATGTGTGAAAACTCTTTTTCTTGTCCAGCCTTAAAATCTAGTGCTATGTCTTATTTCCAAAGCATTACAATGTTGAAAATTAGTGAAATTTTCTTTTATTTTATCCCCCCCTCACACAGTCTCATGGTAAGCTGCAATGATATATCAATAAGCAACAGTAAGAATATCTATTGTATTCTGTGCTTTTATATATTTATACGTCTTTCATGCCAGCCCCCTCCTGACAGCAGCAGGCTTTTGACCAGCCCAGCCTGCCAACTGGCTCCAGTCCAGCCTTGAATGTGCAGGAGAATGACACACACACAAAAAAAGCAGCAGGTCAGGAAAGGCCTGAGTTAATGACTTCAGCAGAAATGGGCAAATATTGGGCTTAACTCTATCTTAGAGTGTTCATGATGCTCCTTGGTAGGTGCAGCACAAACTGTAGACAGCAGATGGCAGTGGTCTCATTCACAATTACAAGCAGTGGAAGACTGTTTGCCATTAAAGCTCTGGCATGTATGTATGCTGCACATAGCCTTTGTATTTACAAAAAGTGACTGGAACTTCTTAAGTGCTAACTTAAACCTACTATTATGTACCAGTGACCACGAAGACTTCAATTAGTCTAAGATTAATAATAATCACTGTGTGATTTCTTCAAAGAAATAACCTTTGAAAGGAAGGCCCATACTTGCCATTTTTGTAATTTTGTCCCTTTATGGGAATAAACAATATTTTCTGTCTCCTTGGATCATAGATAGATAAGGAGATCAGTATCCCTTCAAAAAAATACACTTAAACTATGAGAAAAAAAAACCTTGGGTGAAAATCTTAGGTGAAATAAAAAAAGATTTTTTAAAAGTCAGTTTTAAATTTTAAACATTTCATTTTGAACATTTCATTGAATTTGGCGTTCATTTTATAAAGATGACAAGATCACAAACGTTCTTTTTTAGCATTTTCAAATATTGAATGCTATTTTAATTTTAAGCAGAATAAAATTTTAACACCTTTGAGGTTTTTAAATACCTGGGTTGGTGAGGGTGGGTCTACCCTGGGGGCCCACACCTGGATGTGATGCAGCATTGTTGGGTGACCCATTGTTTCCATGGTGTTGCAGGTGAGTTGGGGGCTGGCCATGATGGGGATGGTGGTGGTGCATGTGGTGAGGGTGATGGTGATTGTTGTTGCCAGGTCCAACAGAGTGATTGTTGTTGTTATTGTTGGGAATAATCATTCCACCATTCTTACTTGGAGGTGGGCCGCTGTTGCCTGGGTTACTGTTGGGATTGTTCCGATCCCACATGTTGACTGTCTTGTTGTAGGTGCTCGGATCCCCCCAGGTGGATGTTCCATCGTCAATCTCCATCTTCCTACGAATGGAGGGAGGAGAGGGCTCTTCCCAGCCAGTAGGCTCCATACCCTGTTCCTGTTTGCTGGGATTACCCCAGGCAGAGTTGTTCTGCTTCACAGAACTTGGACCTCCCCAAGAACCAATGCTGCCACCTCCTCCACTGCCAGTGCTGCTGCTGCTGCTACTTTCCTGGGGCTTGGAGGAGCCCCAGCCTCCCTGCACTGGGCCACTGGCACGTGGGGTCTCCCCCCAGCTGCTGTTACTCACAGCAGGAGGTTTACCCCAGCCTCCTCCATGTCCTCCTCTAGGGTTTTCCTTCCATCCATTTCCTCCATTACTTCCTTCTCCTTCCCACATGCTGCTAGAGGAACCATTACTCTTTATGTCTGGCTCTCCCCAGTCCCCTGTGGTGGAGCCGTTAGAGCCACCATTACTGTTGCCCCACCCATGGGCACTTTTGGGGCCTTCTCCCCAGCTAGCAGGCTGGGTTTTCATCAGGCCATCATCCCAGCTGGATGACTTGTCCTCTGAACCCCAGGATGGTGTACCCCCATTTTTAGGACCATTGGATGGCAAAGGATCTCCCCAGCCACTGGTGGTGCCATTTGGGGCTTTGCTATGTGACTGTGGGGGGTCCCCCCATCCTGATCCAGTCTGGATTGGCTGAGGTGCAGGAGCTCCCCAGCCAGAGGACGAAGATCCTTCACTGTCACTTTTCCCTCCAGACCCAGGCCTCTGACTAGGAGCAATGTTAGGATTTATGGTGCCATTGGATGAGGGTCCACCATTAGAGCTGGAGGCTCCTATGGTGTCTGAGCTGCTACTGCTCTTTCCATCATCAGAGTTGGCTTCTTCCATCTCCCATACAGTGTTCTGTCGGATGGGGGTCTGTCCCCAACCGGTGTTACTCAGGACTCTAGGGTCAAGGTCTTGCCGGGGTAGCAGAGGGGCAAAATCCATGCTAGAGGATCTGTCTCTGCAATGGGATCGACCTTCACTGCTGTCCCCACTATCCTCACTTGCTGGGGCTGTTCGAGGCTGCTGGCCCCATGAGCTTAGTTGCTGGTCTTGGCCTGAGCCAGAACTACCAGCATCTACAGAATCCCAACCTTTAGATGTTTCTCCACCACCAGAGGATTTCCCCCAGTCACCCCAGCCACCACTTCCACTACTCCCACCACCACTGCCTTGGCGACCCCAAGCAGAGATCCCTCCAGATGGTGTTGAGTCCCAGCTGGAGTCCTTGGGGGAGTCAGCTGTCTTGGTTTCTCCACTACCCCATACAGAGCTGCCAGTTGTGTCCCCATTGAGCTGGGATGATTCAGTGGGTGATTGGCCTCCCCAGCCAGTTAAGCCATGGACAGGGCTCATAGGCTCCTGAGCTTGTTGCTGCTGTTTAGTGTGGTTTGGTCCGTCAGTGTTAAGGTTAACAGGCTCTATATTGAAGGACATGTTTGTGTTGGCTGAAGGATGTGGTTGCTCATTTTCAGTAGCACTTATCATGCCAACCCAACTTCCTCCACCATTATCGGCACCTCCCATGTTCCCATTCCCCAAATTTCCATTCCCATTTATACCTGGTGGGAGGGATGAAGAGCTGGACACCCCATTTGCGCCACCTCCACCACCGTCATGGCCAAGCATGGGCCAGGCTGAAGGGTTGGCATTTGGGTTGAGGTTCAAGTTAAAATTGGGAGAGCCCCAGTTATTGGGCGCTCCAACTCTGCCAATATTCATACCATCTTGTTTACCATCTGAACCCCAGCCTCTATTACCTACTAATGTGTTGGTTGACCCAGGTCCTGTCATCATGTTATTGTTGGCTTTGAGAGAGGGATAGTGGGCCTGTTGGCCTGCGGCACCTGTGGCCATACTCAGAAAACTACTCCTACTGGTAGTGGTGACAGCACTGGTGTCTAGGTTAGAGCTGGTGGAGCCCAAGGGGCATTCTGGTGTCACAGGGTTGCTGGGGTCACTACTGCGGCTGATGGAGGGCCAAGCTTCTGTATCACTTCTGTCAATAATCACTTTGTCCCAGCTGTTGGCACTGGAGGGGCTGTCAACTGGTACAGAGGCTCCCCAATGAGAGATCTCATACTGGGCACCAGGGCCACACTGGAGGGATATGTCTAAAGAGAAAACAAGAGGGATCAAGGGGGAAGAAGGATGAGACAAAGGGGAAAAGAGGAATGAAACAAAGGAAGTAGGTAGAGATGAGTCAGACAAAGGAATAAAAGAAGAGGGAGGAATAGGGTAATGGGGGAGAAAAAGAAAAAAAATTCACTAGGTTAGCGTAAGGAACATCATGTAATATAAGTTCAGTCAGGCTACAGTCAGCTTCCTGAAACAATTTTATCTTCTTGGTTGGTTAATGCTAGCTATCAGACTTGGCAGGATGAGATGGTCACACTTGCACGTTCCAGAATTTAACACATAATCAGAATGCACAGCCAAGCGTGCTTCATGTCATATCAGCTATGGCATATACATATATCCTTGCTCTGATGCAGTCAGCCAAACAGAAACACGGAGATGGAGCCTTTGCTTTCTTTTCTCATCGTTCTTTCCTCTTTTTTTTTCGCCTCCCTTTTTTTTAACTTCCAGTTCCACTTCTTATACCGAGGTTTGCTGGCTTGCACCTTACTTCGTTCTCACTCTCTAAATTCCCTTATTTATTATCACACCTCCTCTCACCTATTTCTCTTTACATCCATGTTTCCTTTCTCCCTTTTGTTCCTCACCCTTTAATTTCTCCCTCTCTCCCTTCTGCACTCCTCTAACACCCAGCAGTGAGAGACCCATCCGTCTCCATCGTGGCTTCGCTAGCTGGGACTGTGAAGGGAAGCCCAAGTGGAACGCCGCTCATTTATTGGAATGAAACCAGGACGGAGTCTCATCCATCACTCCCTACGCTCTACCGGGCCTACTCCTCCTTCAACTGCACTGCAATAAGAAACCACAAAACACTTCCTCCAAGCTTGTGTGAATAATTGTGTGTGTGTTGGCTTCTCACTACCTGCATATACATAATATTGCATGCAGTTGTGTTTGATTCTATACATCTGGGGATTATTTTAAAAAAATGAAAACTAAGGACTGCACATAAATGTTCCTCTTACTTAACATTAGGCATGATCTACAAATCCCACACCATGCTACCAAAACACAGATTTTTACAATTCTCTGGATGGACTCGCACACAAGCAGATTCATTAGGCACAAAAGTAGCCACCATCAAATGGGGAACTAATAATAGACTGGGTTGATGCTGCAAAGGGGTAATCAATCAGTGGGAGGCAGTTAATCAATAATCTTATTAATGCTAGTGGATGAGAGCAGGGAGGCTATTGATCCTGCATGCAAACACTCTAACCAATAGGCTGGCCACAGGCAAATGGCAGAAAAACTAATAAGAACAACAGCTATGAATATCACCATTGGACAGGCCAGCTAAGCATATTAAGGGGAAAATTCATCCAGTAATTCTGAGAAGAGAATAATAATGTATACTATAAAATCTGTACATGAAAAATAGACATTGAGTTTGTCTTCCAAAATTTAACAAAATGCAATGTATTTCAGAAGTAAAACAGTATATATAGTACTGTGCATGCTGTAACAATTATTCTTAAGCAAATGTCACATAATAAGCTTTTAGTATTCATGTACAAAGTGCACTTAAAGACCAAATACACAGTCACTATGAGGAAGAACAGAGGCCTAAAGGACAATAATACAGTTCAAGTTTTATGAGGAGCTGCGATCAGTTTGGCTCACTAACCTTTTACTATAAAGTTGCTGTGGTTTCCAAAATATTTGCTTTATTTTGGCAAGTTTATCTGTCTTACCTTCCATTACTCTGCCTTCAGCTTCCATCAAATTGTTGCAGTTACATCAATACTAACAAAACGTTACAGACCATAATATAGAGACCCAGTAGTCAAAAGAATCCACTCAGATGAGAGAAAAGTCCATTTGTTTAACGTGTAAGGACACATACACAAATGCTGGCAGATATTTGGCTTTAAGATACTTTAAAACATGCCACAGACTGGCCGTGAATTAAATTTTTACTTCAACGTACTTATCTCCACTCCCCAGGCAGCCTTATCGCACAGGGTCATCAGACTGATGACACACATATGCACACCAACATTAATCTACAGTCAATTTGCAATCAGTTGAAAACAGAAAGAACTGCTGAAACATCACAACAAAAGTAATCCCTCATATTTGCTCTAACTGTACTTTTCTTTGTAAGTGAAGTTAAAAGTTTAAAAACAAGCCAGATGTGAGCCTTTCATTACAAAGTTTTTAATTAGACTTTCCTGAGTTTTCTGTCTTCTGACAACAACTTGATTTTAGAGACAAGGCCAAGGTCAAATCTCAGTTTCCATAGCAAATGTCTAAAGTGATCCAGACCACAAAAGTAATTATCTGCACATTAACCTGTAAAAAAGAACTTTAATACTAGTCAGTTAAAAAATTCCTGGTGCCCATAAGACAGCAACCAATATAGAGCAGATATAATTCAAGAAAATACTGGATGATTTTTGAATTGGACTTATTATAATATATGGAATAAAGTCTTTTTTATTTTTACATGTAGGAAACTACTGAATGTATTGTGAATGCAGTTTTGACAGTTTTGACTTGAATTATTCCTGTATAAGTAAAATACCCTGTATCTAAGTTTATCTTGGTTACAAATACAGGACATTAAATACATTTAAATCAAGGTCTTTAGGTATCACTGCTTATAGCACGCTCAACGTTAACTTGTCTGTTGTTTGTCACTATTTCAGATTTACTTATCTGGTGTAAGCATCTTGCTACCCAATTTAATTGTTCATAAAATTTAGTATTACAAGTGTGTGTTTATTTTCTACAAGCAGAGAGGGAAAAAAACCCCCACTGATTTACTATGTTTGCTCTTTGTATAACTCTGTCAGTGGTCACTTTCTGAGCAAAGAGGAGCACCATTTTATCACCCTATGGACCCTATCCAAGAAGCTCAGGAGCTGCAGTCTTAGTAAAATTTTATTTGGTTCAGTCGACCCCTCACCACCCAGCATATCTTCCTCTTTCATTCACACATTTTGTTTCCTGAAGAATGAAAAAATTGGTTACTTGACAGACTTAAAGTCTGGAAGGCAGCCATACTTTATCGCACTTATCACAGACAGGATGTGCAAAACTAATTTCAAACAAAAGCTCCACCTAAAAAATAAAAATAAAAGCGGAATGTAATGCACACAGTAGAAAAAAAAGAGGGTCAAGGAGAGAGAGTGGGAAAAATACCTGAGAAGTGCGCCAGCCTTATTCTTAGAGTGCTTACAGGGAAACAGCAGACATCCTCTTAGTATGTCTGCAACAGGCTAGTCAGTGAAGCCACAAAATCCTTGCAGAGGCAATACACTGCAGCCAATGGGTGGCTAGTACCAACACATTTGAGTAACTGTAAAAAGCAAACATGGGCATCTACCTCAACAAAACTGGACCGACCATTATTAGCTCCACAAAAGGAGTGTTTACCACAGGATTACAGGGCTGCATTACACTGTATAGCTTTTAATGCTATTGTGTCTAAACCAACATGTACGGGTGGACTAATGCAAAACAGCCTCTCTTTCCTTTCACCTTAATGTGCCTCCATTGTTCCCTTTCAACCCCCTTTCCAGGTATTCCAGAAAAGGTATTGCTGATTCTTGGCAAATCATTGATTTGAGGGCGGGGCATGAAAGCAAGCTGAATATGAAAAACAAAGACAAGGAGATAATTATTTCCATCTACCATTTGCAATCATATGTCAGTAATGTGTTGCTTTCATTCTGGCTGCAATTAGGAGGGCAGCCTCTGATTATGCTATGTGAATAAAAAGGGTCAGAAATGGGGGGGGGGGGGGGGGGTTTTTTGGGTTTTTTTTTTTTGAAAAA
>VUQI01018393.1:1524-14611 GCA_015106735.1 Paratilapia polleni | reverse complement strand
AGTGCAGCGCCATTTCTTCTCCAGCTTACGAGTTATCTGCTTTAAGGCACGCACCTCTGAATTATACCACGGGGTCAAGCTCTTTTGATTTGAAGCTCTCTTTTTCAGAGGAGCCACAGTATCCAGCGTCATACGCAGAACTGATGTAAGACTATCAACAAAATGATCGACCTCTGTGGGAGAGAAGTTTAGGTAGCTGCTCTGCATTGTGTTGGCACATGGCATTGAAGAGGATAAAAGTGGAGGAATTACATCCTTAAACTTAGTTACAGCACTTTCAGATAGACATCTACTGTAATAAAATTTATTCCCCACTGCAGTGTGTCATCATGCAGCCAGTCTCCAACTACACCGCCCTGGGCTGTAGCTGGTGACAATAGTTCTCATTTTGCTCTGCAGCCTCTGTGAGCTTAGTATAGCGACACATGAACCAGTTCTCCAACTGCTGCAGGCTCTGGTCAGACTGACCAGTGGCAATCCAAGGTTGTGAAGTTGGTGTCCACGCGAATAACTGACTGGAGAAGCAGCTAAATGACTACGGAAGACTCTCTTCCCAACAATTTGGCCAGCCTGTAGGTAGAAAAACTATTTCAAAACAACATACTTAAATATAGCACATTTAAGAGATATTGCCTTACAGGATCCAGAGAGGCCAAACAAAGACAATCTCATCAACTTTGAAATCCGCTCCCTGAGAGACAGTCGGGCACTGATTGAAAAAGTGGGCATTGAAGAAGCTTCACAGTTCATTGAAGACAATCCTCATCCAAGACTCTGGTAATTAAAAAATGTTCCTCCTATGCTTATAATCCAGTATTTCATCAACTTCATGCAATCATTTGCTGGTGCACTGATGAATTTTTCCTCAAATGTTCTGGTGATAAAATTAGCAACTTTAACTAACCACTGTCTCCTTTCTGAACCTGCCAGGCATCTGCTGGCGGAGGCAGCTCTCCAGAAACTCGACCTGAAGACGGCTGAGCAGGCCTTTGTCCGTTGCAAAGACTATCAGGGCATTGAGTTTGTCAAGCGCCTGGGCAACCTGCAGAGCGAGCCCATGAAACAGGCAGAAGTGGCAGCTTACTTCAGCAGGTTTGAGGAAGCCGAACGCATGTACCTGGATATGGATCGCAGGTACAATGGCAGTTCTGGTGTCCAGAAAAATCTCTCAACTACCTTCCATTTAAATTCTCTCTATGTACTGGAGTTAGTTATTAATGTTACTCCAGTACATATTTCTAACCCCCTATCCTGTGGTCTGTAATGAGTCATTTCTAATGACAGTGTTGTGGGATAGCATGAATCCATTCTTTGGATGTGATGGTGCAAAATGGGCATCTCTCTCTCTGCAGGGACCTCGCCATCAGCCTCAGGATCAAGCTAGGAGACTGGTTTAAGGTGCTGTCCCTGCTCAAAAGTGGTTCTGGGGACAGTGACGATGCTTTGCGTGAACAGGCCAACAATGCCATTGGAGACTACTATGCTGACAGACAAAAGTGGTATTGAATTTTTATTCACCCCTTCTTTCTTACGTTGTTGAATGTGCTAGTGTATTTAGTATAGAAGCATTATATCCTTATATTAGAAGTTTACCTATAAAATGCTACTTTTTACAGTATAATCTTCAAGTGTTACTAGTTTAATTTTTGCATTTTGTCCCTAATCACTTACAGTACATGTCCATAGAATCCGTCATTTTCACACTTCCATTTATTGTCTATGAAACCAGGTGTACAATGTATTCATTTCTGGAGCTCGGGTGTTGAGGTGGCCGCTCCTCAATTGAATAAAGTTGAACTCCAGGCTATTTTATGAAAACCAGGGGCATCCCGCATGACTCAATGAGTTTGCAAACACGTCATCATGTTGGTTTTGGCTTGAAATCCAGGAGCAAACAGCCCACAGGAGGCATTCGTTCAGTCAGGTGCACCTTAGTGTAGGAGACTGTAGGAGAACAAGAGCGCGCCTCAGACATCTGTTGTGATACTTCTCTAGAGGCTAGAGCATCAAGCATCCAATGCAAGGATGCAACGTGACCTTCTCTTGTGCAAAAATGCCCCTGTGGACACTTAACATTACAGTGAATAACATTATGATGTGTACTGAAAGGGAACCCTGACTATGAGGACAGATATAGCTTATTATATCAACATTAACATCAGGAATTTAAAGTCTGATATTAAAAACCCTGTTGACGTTTTGATAAAATGTGAAAAAATCCTTTCACTCATGATGCCACTGTTGTTTAATGACATCCTCAGCTTTTTATCCAATTTCATGTTCACATGTGTAAACATGGTCCATAACTACTGGATCAGCAACATCTGTGGCTGTCTGCCTCAGTCTGAGCAGCTGCCTCGGTCTCACTTGGAGAACACTGAACAGTTGTGGACTAAAGAGCTGACTGAACTAGCACGTTGTGACCATTGGTTCACTTTCAGAACCAATTGTTTACTGCTGAGTAGGAGTGTTTAATATTTTCTCATCTTTCATGTTTCTTAAAGTGATTTTAACTCACTATCCAAGGACATTTACACTCCTCGTGGGAGAAAATTGTTGGCTGACCATTTGGTTTTATTTGTCACTTTTAACCAGAGCCCTTGTAACTCTTAGTTGACTAAATGCATCAAATACATTGGGAGAGAAGTGCAGAGAACTCAGCCACGTCACTTTTGAAAGTTGTCTTTGTCCACAAGCATTTTCCCGATCCTTTCTTCTCTTCTTATTGACAGAAAAGCTGTGAGGAATAATTAGCACGTCTCCTGTTTCATTTTGAATGGAAATTATGACCAAAAGTAGTGCAGCATTTTTTTCTTAAATACTTTGTGAACTCCATACCATTATTAAATCATACTGGATTATGTAATTGACCCAAAGTGAATTTATAGGCCTTTGTCGGTCAACATATGTATCAAACATTTATGATTTTTAAAACAAGTCAAATATGAAAATATTTCATGTGTTTTAACAGCATGCTTTAGCAGGAGAAGGCATTCATTGCATAGTAAGGTCCAAAAGTTAAAGTAGTTGGGACCCCCTTTAATAGGAATATGACTGTGGTTCTAGCCATTCTGTAAAAAATGTAAATTTATCCTTTAAGATCATAGAAACACTCACTGTAACTTAAAATATCATTTTTTTTCCAAGGGTCAGTGCTGTGCAGTACTACCTTCAGGGTCGTAACCAGGAGAGGCTCGCTGAGTGCTACTACATGTTAGAGGACTATGACGGCCTTGAACGGCTGATTGCTGCTCTGCCAGAGAATCATAAGCTGTTACCTGTGAGTCAGATGTTCTGCTTTGATCAAACATAGATGTAGAAGTAAGGCGTCAGTTTCTCTCAATCTCTAACCTTAAATCAGAATCACTTGCAGCATGTCCTCTATATTTGTGCTGTAGGAAATTGGACAGATGTTTGCCACAGTGGGCATGTGCGAACAGGCCGTGAACGCCTACCTGAAGTGCAACCAGCCCAAAGCTGCCGTCGACACGTGTGTCCATCTGAACCAGGTGAGAGATGGAAAGAAAACCTGTGGCGCCGGTTTCTGAGCGACACTCAATGATCTGCAGTCAGTGTGGCTCCTGCTGACCTCCTACTCTCTTCCACTCTTCCCGAGTGGTATTTAGCTCAGGGGTGTGAATGCTCCTCTCAAACTCACTGGACTCTTCCAATGTAAATTTTGGCTCAAGAAAATATGAGAATAGAACAGAAAAACCCATCGGTGCATAAGTAAAGTAAGATGGAGTGGTCTTACAGCTAGTTTTATTTTAAAGGATTACATCTGTTCTTTAACTGACACTTCTCTTGTAAAAGGAGATGTCATTAGCAGTGCCAGCTTCCTTCTCTTAGGGCGGTTTGTCCTGCTGTGTTAATGCAGCGTTTTTGACACCAAAACAAGCAAGCTGTCAGCTACTTTGTATGTAACCTTCTTGTTGCCTCACCCCCCGGATGTCTGAAAAATACAGTGTCTGTGCTCGGATGGTCGACTTGTTCTCTCCAAAATCGTCACGACACACTGGTGTTGTTTTGGCGACAAGCGATAAATTAAGAATAGCAGCGTTACATCCAAGTAATGTCCAACAGCATTTTACTGGAAAAACTGACACATTGGGTTGGGGATATCAGTTGCATTTTTAACGTAGTTTCATGTTAAAAAATTACAAGTTACAATAATAATTACAAATAAAGTAAAGTAAAGAAAAAAGTAAAGTTTTTTCTTGTAAAATATTTTGTAAAAGATCTTGCAGTATTCTTATTTTTCCCCCAAAATATTAAAACTTTAACTCTTAAAGTTCAAGTCTTTTAAAACATTGAAGATAAGATTTCTAAGATTCTAAGATTTTTTTTATCCAAGGGAGTGAGTTTAACTGTCTCAGAGATTCACTGATTTTCAGCTTATGGTTTAATCATAAATTTACAAACAAAACTTTTGGCTAAGAGAGATTCAGTTCTCTGATAAATTCATTCATTCTTTTTGTGACATTTAATGTAGCTATACATACTGAAAATCTGTTGGGCATAATGTGCCACATAATGTGCTCACCGTTGGGCATAGAGTTCAGAGACACAGTTTCTCTTTTCATTTTCATGTGCCTAGTAGATCATCTGACCCTGGTAGGCTGAATTCTCTTAATGACTGTCAAACAAAGTATCCTAGATGTCAAATGATTTTCTCCTACTGAACTCAGAAATTCTTGTTGCTGGCTCCCAATTCAAGTAGCTAAATTAAATCTGCCATCAGCTAGTTCCCCATGGATCACTTCAGACTTGTTGCAAAAAATCTTGGTTTCTGGTTTGACAGCAACCTACATTTTCGTAATAGAACACCACAAAACAAAAAAACGAGGCCCTTTAAGGCCCTTCATGTCCTTGCTCCTAGCTACATCTCTAAACTATTAGTACCTTATGCAGCAGAACGTACCTTGAGATTTTTGGGCAGGTCTTTTGTCTTTTCCAGGGGCCCAGTGGTGTCAGTTTCTTCCTTTAAGTCACGTCTTAAAACATATTTTTATGGGAAAGCCTTTCCCCATTTTACTTAAGTTTTAATTTCCTTTAAACTGTATTTTATTTGTTAACCATTTTTTATTGTTTTTACTAGAGTTTATTGGTCTACATAAGTTTTTTTTTTCACTTGTTCCCTAGTTAGTGTGCTATGTGGCAAACACTGTCTAGTGGATGAGTGAGTGAGTGGACAGTCTGAACACAGCTAGTGTCTTCTTATGTTTTCTATTATGCTCTAGCTGTAATAGATGTGCACCTGTGGGTCTGAGTGCTGAGAGCCATAAACTGAGTTTCATTAAAGGCTAAAATCAAGTAAATGTTTCATTTAGGATTTTATATTTAATATACTTCGGACAAATCCCATATTTACAAATCATGCAGGAAAAAGAAGATAAAAAAAAATATAATTTAATTTTTTTCTAATGAATGTTTTTCCTGCAGTGGAACAAAGCAGTGGAACTCGCCAGGACTCACAACATGAAGGAGATTAAATCTCTTCTCTCCAAATATGCTTCACATCTTCTGGAGAAGAATAAAACTCTAGAGGCAGTAGAGCTGTATCGGAAAGCTCACCATTTTCTCGATGCAGCCAAACTCATGTTTAAGGTAACCTGATGTTCTTATTCATATAAACGTATTCATGTAAAGAAGGAGGCCTGATTAGCCAGCGCAGTGTGCTCTTTAGTCTACAGAAATCATTAGATGCAAGTTTAATTGACTATTCCTTACTGTTCATTTTGAACTGGCATTAATGTGTTAATTTGAGAAGAGTATATTTTTACTTTTAATGGGTATTTCCATTAACACATTTGGTCTTAAATTTAATTTAGACTGGAATTAGAAAGGCCTTAAAAAGTCAGTCTTAAATTGAACTTGCCTTTACCTGTAGACACCCTGTGCCTCAGGTTTGCCAAACTGTATTAATAAATAAAAATTCTGGGTCATTCCATGAAAAATCGGTCAGTGGAAACATCTGGAACTCAACATGTAAATAATGAGGGTCCAAAATGATGGTCTGTGCCCTTGAAAGGGCCTTCATTTCATACAGTTGCTGCAGGTTACTGATTGTGGCACCAGTAATCTTACATCTTGACAGTTTTCTCCAGTTTCTTCCTATTCTTAAGATTAGGACTACCAATCACTAAATCATAGAAAATGAAAGCACTGAGTCAACAGTGTTATGTCTTCAGTAAAACTTGGTAACATCCTTAAATAGAACAGTTGTTTATTTGCCTTTCTATGTGTAGCATCTGTATTTGAATCAAAATGTAAGTTCAAGAAGAATGCCCAAATATTTAGATTGCTGACCGGGGAGTGGGTGTAAAATTGATTTGGTTGCAGTTCTGTATTGATGAAGTTACGAAAAACTACCAAAAAAAAAGCCAGATTAAAAAGTGCCAGTTCAGCCCACCCCTATGTACTTCAAGGGCCTGTAATTCAGAAAATATTGATAGTGTGAAAGTAAATTTTGCATTCCTTCATTAAATATACTGAAGTTTCTGTACAAAAAAAAATTAGCTGGTTTTTGATAGGGTCCAATCTGATGGACAAATACTAAACTTATTGGGCAGAACTCCACACACTCAAAAATTGAAAGCTGCTTCCCGAGGGGCTTCTATAAGTACTCAATCTAATCTCTGAGTTCTTTTTTTAAAATAATTCTGTTAATTTTTTTAATACATTTGCAAAAAATTCTAAAAGTAACTGAGTGTAGATCGCTTTGAAAGAAAAATACATTTTCAGAGTTTAGGAGTTGTGTAATCAAGACTTGTGTTTGCAGATAGCGGATGAGGAGGCAAAGAAAAGGACACGACCTCTGAGGGTGAAGAAGCTCTATGTGCTGGCAGCACGTCTTGTTGAAAATTACCACGAGCAGGTGAAGACGTCACAGCAGAGTAAAGCCAAAGGAAAGAAGACAGAGGTAAACATCACAATATACACACATACTATTCCAAATATGTACAGTACATTTTACATTTTTCTTCAGTAAATGTTTGTGTAAATGATTTGTGATGTATTTTAGAGAAAAGAGTAATAGTTGAAAGACATCATCTACAATAATGCACAGTGTTTTGTGTACATATCATTGCGTGTATCATTGGCTGTAATCAGGCAACATTTGCACTTGCTGGTCTGCTGGAGGAAGATGCAACATCTGCAGACAATCGCATCATGGACAATGCCTGGCGAGGAGCGGAGGCGTATCACTTCTTCCTGCTCGCTCAGAGGCAGCTGTATGACGGCTACTTGGAGAATGCCATGTGCACAGGTGCCAAATCACACTTAATATAAGATAAAGTGGGAGCTGAAATGATTAGTCATATAATTGACTAGTCATTTTTTTCTTAAAGATGTGAGAATTTGCTGCTTCTCTGTTTTAAAAACTACAACATAAATATATTTGGTTTTGTGTTGTCCCCTTCAGCCCCTTTTTTCTGCTTTCAGGATTTGACTACAAGAGCATTTATTCACATGTTTTGTACTGTACTACCATGTGTTAGGGCTGTGAAATCAATCAAATTTCAATTCAGTAACAATCATTCTCTACTTTCATCTCATTTCTTTTACTTTTGTCCCTCCATAAAAGTCCAGGCTGTGGCAGATGTTACTTCACATTTATTTATTTATTTATTCATTTATTTAGTTTATATAGTTAAATTCTAAGAAAAACCCTAAGCCTAACACTATTTTCTAAGTCTGTGAGTAATCATGTTAAAAAATCATGATATCATTATGCTCCAAAATAACTGTACTTACGTTTGTTTTTTGTTTTTTTGTTGTTGTTTTTTTGCCAGAATTCAGCAACCCTAACAAGTGTCATATTTCAGGACGGTTTATCAGACTAAACAGCTTCCGTGTGTCAGTCTGGAAAAAAAGGGTTATGAATTTGATTATTTCCAGTGGCGGTCTGCCAGGACAGTTCCCGGTGGCCTGAGGGTTGTTTTTGCCTGTCATGAACAACCAACATAATTAGCGATATAACAGAAGTCAGGAATGAGTTGACAGAACTCTCCTCTCTGTCACCCTTGCCTATAGACCTACTGTATGTGCGCTCGCCACATCGTCCCCAAAGATGTACACAGGCCCACATCCACCCTGCCCCTGTCAAGGCATGCAATGTCGCAGTGTCTACAGTACATGCTTCTCTACACATAAGTTTGGACAAGTCATCTGGCGTAATGGACTGTCAAAGGAACGGCGGAGGCGAGAGAGAGAATAAGAAAAGAGATGCAGCTGAAGTGCCACTTAAGGACAGACCATGTCAGTCACAAACATTAGCTGAAAAAGACACACTTGTATTGTTGTAGCCAGTGGTGGACTGGCTGTTGGGAGCACTGAAACATTTCCTGGTGGCATGAGGGTCATTTTGCCTGCTGTGAATGGTCATCTTGACTGGCGATAAAATAACAAAACAGCCCTCAGCTCTCTTCCTTTCCTCTCTGAACTGTATATTCTAGCAGACTCTTGCCACAGCTCCATTGCATGCATGCAGTCTCTCTGTGCAAGGCATGTCTGCTGGCTTCTCTGTCAATGATATTTAAGTGGCCTGACAGAAGAAAAGGACAGGTGGAGGAGAGGCTACAGAAATGCTCAGTCATAAGCACAAGCAAAAAACACGTTTTTTTACGTTGTTGTAGCTTATGTTCAGTTTCTGTGAATGTGTGTGAAATTTTTTGATACTTTTGTGTGATGGTAATCATTCAAAGCTCTGTGCTTTTCCTGGTCAAGTCTCTAGGCCTTTCATAGAGCTTCACATGGAGCTGAATGGAGCTTTATGTAGGCACACTATAAGCAGTGCTTTGCATAGATGATAAGCGTAATTTTACAGCATATGCAAAGAATTTGGGTTCATTTTTGTTTTGGTTAACCCTAACCCTTCTGCTACATTTAACATCAACTCAGCTGCAGCCAAACCATTTAGTCTAGATTTAAGGAGGAACTACCCCAGAAAAACATTAATATGCTGTGAAACGATGGATTTTAATTTGTCATTTACATATTTTTTGGACTTTGGCTGTTTTATAGTTGGACCTGTCCGAAGTTGAGCTGCAATCCTAGGCTCAAGCAGAACAGAAGCCTAACTTTGCACTATTTATTTTTTTAAAGCTCTTCACCTGCGTGAGTATGAGGATGTGATCCCTGCTGTGGAGATCTACTCTCTGCTCGCCATCTGCTCCGCAGCCAACCGCGCCTTCGGCACCTGTTCGCAGGCTTTTATCAAGCTGGAATCCCTGGAGAGTCTTGATCCTGAACAGCGGCAGCTCTACGAGGATCTGGCCTTGGAGATCTTCACCAAGCACACCCCGAAGGACAGTCGCATGATCGACCTGGACAGGGCGTTAGAGGGGTGAGGGTTACTGCTGAGTTCATTTCAAACTCTGGCCTCATACTGAGACCAGCTCCAGTTGCCAAAGTTGTGTTAAAGATTTTTTTTCTTGTAATTTCCTTTTTAAAATAGGTTTTGGTTTTCTTCCATCTCACTTTTCTTTTGTTTGAGGGCTGTTTAATGCGCTGTGGTGAGATTAGCTTAAGAGATGAATTTCAGTGGAGAAATAAATTCACTATTTAACATCCTGCACTTGTGAGGCCATCTTGATGATTTTGGCTAACTCTACATAAGGAGGCACACCAGTTGAGGGTTTCCTCCTATAGACTGTATATAAAAGATGGACATAGCCACAATTGGTTTTGTTTCAGTTAGCAGAGGTGAAACCTAGCAGGCAGCTAGCAGCTACAGCCGCTTGTGTCGGCATCCATCTGTCAGTCAAAAAGGCCACGCTCCTAATAATGCAAACTTTAAGCCTTAATGCAACTTAAACAGGTGAGTTATATAAAAAATTCACCCCTGCACTGTTGTTCAGAAGGGAGATGTTAACTACAGAAACCCAAACTGTTTCTTTATACCAGGCTGTGATGTTTATTTCTGCTGTGACATTTGGCATTTTAACATGGAAGTCTGTTGGGATTGACTCACCTTTGGAGCCAGCTCCTAGTGGCCATTAGAGGAACTGCAGCTTTCAGCCCCAAAGGTTGCCGCTTGATTCCTCCCCTTAGGATTTACTTGACTTTACTTTTTAGCCCTTTTACTGCTACATTGTTTTGATGACAGTATGACCTGAAACCACTTTCTGTTTGTGTGTTTTTTCTCTTATTTTGCCAGGACGGAAGCAAAACTACCCACCTGCATCGTGACAGGTCTGCCTATCCAGGAGTACCAGTTTTGGATGTGCAGTGTGTGCAAACACTGTGCTCACGAGCAAGAAATCAGCAAATACAGCTGCTGTCCACTGTGCCACACCCCTACAGTGTGAGGGGAGCGCAAAACATGAGAAAAAAGATATTTTCATGCAGAACAAAGAGATTTCAAAGCATTTTACCTATTTTCAGGCTTAAACTTCAAGGTTAAAGTTCCTGAACAAGCAGCTACAGAGAAGCTAACAAAACAAGAACCTACTCATATAATCAGCAGTGAAAAGAGTTCCAGTTCATGTGTTATTAAAGATTTACCTTAATGTACTGCTTTTACCATAAACAGTGTAAAATACTTGAGTACTTTGTAACTATTTTTACTTAAACAAACCACATAATTAAGAAAAAAGTTTAAAGTGTTTCTTTGCCCAACTGGAGGAGACCCTAAGGCTGACACAAGACATTCTGGAGAGATTATCTCATGGCTTGGAATGCCTTAGTGTTCCCCCGGAAGAGCTGGAGGAGGTGGCCAGGAAGAAAGAGGTTTTTGCATCGCTGCTTAATGTGCCGGCCTCTGACCTAGAAGAGAGAGAAGGGTAGCACCAAGACCTTTTAAATAGCAAGTGCTAACAGAATGCCCTAAAGCCACACTGTGTTATTTTCCTGACATTTCTACCATACATTGGTGGAGAAAATCACCAGAATGCAGTAAATGAACTGCCAATTCTCCATATTTCCCCCCAGTGCTTTAAAGAAACACAAACAGGTCTTTCACCCCGTTTTCACCAACAGCTCTATTTGGAAGTAGCAATCAATACTCATCAGCAGTGTTTACTGAAAACAGGACTGTAACAGGTACACTGTTTGTAGGAGCTCCTAAGTGCATCCAGCCTGATGAAATCTCTCTCTGTGGTCTCCAGTGCTCTCCTGAGGTCGATATTATGAGGAAACACAACTTCTATTCTCAGTTTCGTTTTTAGTACATCAAAGGAAGCAGACATTTTCAGCTCCTCACTTGTTTTTATGGGTTCTACAACTTCATATTTGGGCTATTGTAGATTAGGAAAAAAACGCAAACTACAGAGCAAGAGGAAAGTGATAATATTTCATGAAAAAACTCACAATCTTTTAATACCTAAGTTTAGGCTCAGGTATTAAAATAAAAAAATTACAACAAAAAGAAATCTGGAAATTTGTGTTGTTTAAAACAAACAAAAATGACTTCACTTTGCAAAACTGGATGCATCTCATCAGGCTACAGACATCTATGGATGATATAACCAGCTATAATTTCCTCAGTCAACTTATAGCCTACTTTGCAGTCAGGTTTTTCTGTAAGTAACTTTAGCCCAGAATCATTGCATAATCAAAGGCATCCAGAACTGTCTGGACAGCTGTGAATAGTTTCTATTCAGAAGAAAACAACACTGATTTGGGTGAGCTGAGAGCTTTTGTACATCAGGAACTACAACACAACTTACAGAAGAAAAATATTACTGCTGGTATCATCCTCACCAACCTGTGTGTGGCATCACCTGTTTACTACAGTTTTCCAAGTTTTTATTAGATTTTTTTTTTTTTTTTTATCTGATTTCTATTTTTTCTATTTTCTGGAAAATGTAAAGTGGTTAACAAATTTATCAGACCACCTGTCATAAAAATGAGAAAGACCATCTAGAATCAAGAAGTGCTTTAATGCGAACTCTTTTCAGTGAGTTTTCAACATTTTACCATGTTGAACAGGAGTGAGGAATTTCAAACTGAATTCATGTTTTTATATCCAAATTTGAGCCGGCACACTGGACTTCTCTGAGAAGTCACAAATTAATCAAGCATAACATTCAACCACTAAAACAAATTTTTATAATAACTAATAACTAATTTAGAATAAATTTGTGAAGCACTGTATGACTTTGAATTGTAGAAAATATTCAATATTTTTGTCTTACGAATCTTAACTTTAATCTCAGATAGTATTTGAGTTTTTTTCCCCATAAGTTTATGGATTTAATTTTGTAAAATTCTGTTAGAATATTAGCCCCCTCCCAAGACTTCATAATGGATCTTTCCTCCATTTCTGCCATCTAATACACCATCACAGAATTGGGGAGCTTTTGGAGTAAAACAAAAATGATCATACACATTAAATATGTGACATAACTCATACAACAAGGCATTGACATTACTACATTTCTATATTCCAACACTGTACTTGTACTTTTGTTTCATGTCTTCTTCTGCCACCTGCTGGTATGAATTGCATCAACAAGCAGCTGTAGCACATAAAGAAGTCACTGTCTCAGAATGTGTATGGATCACAGACTGTACATAAGGAGGTTTTCTCAGCTATCACTCACACTGATAATTGCTTCCTTTATCTCACCCTAATTGTTTTTTTGTTTTGTTTTTTAAACTTACCACATCACACTGAGTCTTCTCTGTTATAAAAGCTGAACTTTGCCCTCCATTTTGTGGTTAGATCTCCATTGTAACACACACTGCCAATTCCAAAAATAGCACGACATAAATATTTGAACAAACATATATTCAATCCCCTGCAGCTACAAAATTTTTAAACATTATTGGGCAGTTTACTTGCAATAGCCTCATCTCGTATAGATCTCTCTCATCTCTACCCACTCCCTTCTACTGCATGTGCATACTAGCCAACATTGACGGGGTCACTTGCAAAGGTTAAGATGTTGTATTACAGGCTTACACTGACAAAAATAAAGGTGCTAACTAGAGCCAAAAATGGTGATGCCATAAAAGAATGATTTTAAGTTTTAAAAAAAAAAATAGAGGTTCTTTAAAGAACTATTTCTAAATTTCTAAATTCTTTTTTTTTTTTTTTTTTTTTTTTTTTAAAAATTGGGGTTTTTTTTTTTAAAATTTT
>VUQI01018391.1:4198-16000 GCA_015106735.1 Paratilapia polleni | reverse complement strand
TATTTAGTAGTGAGGAAATTTCACAACTGGACTTCTTGCACGGTACCACGCTGGAATTCACTGAGCTCCTGAGAGTGACCCATTCTTTCACAAATGTTTGTAGAAGCAGTCTGCATGCCTAGGTGTTTGATTTTATACACCTGTGGCCATGGGAGTGATTGGAACACCTGAACTCAATGATTTGGATGGGTGAGTCAATACTTTTGGCAATATAGTGTATATGTGTCTGATCTGTTTTTTTTCTTCTCTGTTTTTCTCCAATCTTCCAGCACCCTCAAATCTAAATGAGAGTTTTGGTTCCGGGAAAGTAAAGCCCTACAACCCCCAACAGGTCCAAGGTCGCATCAGAGAGATCTTAGCGAAGTACAGCAATGGGTTCTGGGTGTCAAAACTGCCTCAGATCTACAGAGAGCTGTACAAACAGGACCTGCCTACAGAGGCCATTAAAGACCTGGAGACCTGGACACACATTTGCATTGTATGTGTTCCTTATGATACTCTTTTTATTATTCATGCTTTGGTATCTTAAGAAGGGTTTCTGTTCCAAAATAATAATAATACCAAATCAGTACTATAGTGCAATTCAAAATGGTTTCATTATAGAGCTGTTCGATTTTTCTTCCAGGTCGAGAAAACCTGCAGCAGCAACCCATCAGAGCGGCTTCTCTACCCTGCCAAGGAACAGACAACCACATCCTCCTCTTCACCCATCCTTAAGCCAAACTCTGCCACAACTACAAACATGCCCACAGACAAACCTTTGCAATCCCCTGCCCAACAGAGACCCCCCAGCACTCGTCTGACCCGCTCTGGCTCTCGGTCTTCTCAGTCTCCACCTTCATCGTCCTCTTCACCCAGCCCTCCCTCCTCCCCTGCAACCCTCAGCCCTGACCTGAAGCAGAAGCTGGAGGAGCTGTTAGTGAAGTACTCCAGTGGCCTGTGGGCCCATGCGCTGCCCAAGCTCTTCCAGGACACCTACAAAGTCAGTAATAATTCAGTCCACTATCATGTACATGCCAGATGCACTTGATAATATTATTATATTTTATTTGTTTTTAAGACCAAACTGCCTGGACACGTCTTGGAGAACCTTGATCTCCTCTCTGACATCTGCACCATCGACTACCCGATGCCTGACAACCCCAAGAGGGCCATTCTGTACAGGCGAAGCAGTACTGGAGGTGGAGGAGGAGAGGATGAGAACTGCAACAGGAGGAACTCCTCGACCAGTGAGGAGGAGCTGAGGGTGAGGAAGGAGCTGGGGAGGAGACTCAGTAGCCAGGCGGTGCCTCCTCTGCAGATCCCCAAAGAGGAGTACCCCTCTGTGCTGGTGGTGGAGGCCACCAACACCAATGGGGTTATACTCAGGTGAGACAGAACTCATGTGAATGCGTGGTAAGATGTCAGAGGTCCTAAATCTGTAACTGTCTCTTCTCCGATGTCAGGTACATTGGTGAAGGTTACTCCCAGGCCCAAGAGTCCATGGAAGATGAAATGAGGGAGTTTTATGGCTTGGACCTAAGCAGCCCAACACCTTTGTCATCTCTATCTTCAGGCCAACTTGTTGCAGTCAGGGCTGAGGAGGAGGAGGAGATTCTGAGGGCGCAAGTCTGCGAGGTTATGACTGATAAGGTCAAGGTAAGAGTCAAAAGCAGGAAATGTTCAAGGTTGATTCATTTGAGGAAGTATTAGTTCTCCCTGTGATCTTTTCCTTTTGGCTCTGTAGGTGTATTATGTGGATCATGGCTTCTCAGAGGTGATCAGCAAAAACAAAGTGTTTGAGCTGCATGAGAAGTTTTTTAAACTGCCTTTCCAGGCAACCAAGTGTAAACTAGCAGGTGAGTCTGGTCATCAGGATAATCCAAAAAAAGACAAATAATTAGGAAGAAAATTGGGCATTACTTAGAAAAATTCTTTGCCACTCCTGTTTCACTTTCCTCTTTTCCCTTTAACCCTGATTATTTGACATCTAGTTCATTTGTATAGACGGGTTTCTGCACAAAACACAGAAATTTTAGTCCCCGGACTTTAAATAAAGTTCCTTCCACCACAGTAAAAACCTATGGAGATTAGCCAAATTATTCCACTGATGTATGAAAAATAATTTGTTTGTACACATCATTTTGCGCACAGCGTATGACACAAACTGCTCCAGTCAGGTCAGAAAGTGTCGATGATGCAGTAAATGAATACTCAATCAATCAGAAATCTTCAGTGCTGCAAGATCCACCCTCAAGGTTCTTGTGATTGGGACATACCGCCTCAAGCAGGGGAGTTTTTGGAGGTCAATTAATTTATCCTAAACTCAGGATAAATTAATTTACCACCTGCTGTGGAAGAGCTCCTCCAAAGGCTTCTAGTACCTGGGGAAATGATATCTTTTGTTTCTTTGCCTAGGCTTGGAGCCATTCTGTCAGGACCCGGCAGTACTGAAGAAGTTCGAGACGATGGCGAGTGGAAAGATTCTGTTGGCCGAGATCCTAGAGAGAAGGCAGACCCCTCTTGTTGTCCTGTACGACACCTCACAGGATGATGATGTAAACATCAATGCAGCCTGCATGAAAGCCCTGCAAGACAAGACACTGGCGAGTCCATTACAGGTACAGAAGAATTTATGTGTGCATACATGTGGGCGTATGATTATACAACCCACCAAACTTGTATTTGTGGCTCTCCTCAGGTGAACAGCGCTTATATGAACGTGACTGTCAGCAGTGTCTGCTCAGATGGGACTATCTACTGTCAGCTTCCCTCCAGAGGTCTTGCCAAGTTGAATGAGATACTGGAGAAAATAGAGACATACTTCCACTCACAGGTAAATACCTGCTCAGTGCCTCTTTGGACCTGTAAAACATTTATCAATATACAGATATTTTTTATAAACTTGTAGCTTTAATATATTATATTGATTGCAGTGCACTTAGTATTAATAATTGTGTAAAAATTGGGAATATAGCTGAGAGGACTGATATGAGGACATTTTTAATTCATAGGCAAGTATACAAAAGACAGCTGAGCACCTCATATGCAGAAGAATAGACAGTGTATTATAGTAAAAACTACTAACAGACAGTGATTACAGTTATTTCAAATATGTAACAACATCCTGACATGGAAATGGTATTTATTATGCATATTATGTATGTGTGCTTATGTTACTGATTTCATCACTGCTTATGTCTTTTTAGTCGGTTACTGCGTTGTTAACTGGCTAAACTAGACTGGAACATTAGTCTACAAACAACAATCTCACCAAAAGGTCCGTGTTGTTGCTTTTTTAGAGTGTATGATCACATTACACAATAGCCAGCCCAGGTGAAATGGAATTACAGATTTCAGTTTTCTATAAATCCATTTCCTGGGCACTTCTGGGACTTTTCTCTTGTTCTTGAGTAGATTACATTCACAAAACTTCATACTTATTAGCTTTGCAGACTGGAATAAGGCTGAGGCTCATTTGCTCTACCAGATTGTTGTTTCCTAGCTTGTCACACTTCTCTTTGTGTAGCTTTACATTTCATCCTTCCCTAGGGCTTACATATATACATGCATTTATTGACATTAAATCAGTAGCTTGCGTGTGGCACCATGGTGTAGTGGTTAACACATTTGCTTTACATGTGGAAGATTCCCCAGTTCAAGACCAAGCAGAGACAGAAAACCCAGCCTCAGGGGATCACAAGCTAGTGTACTCCTAGTGCTGGTCCCAATCCCAGGTAAATGGGAGGGTTGTGTCAGGAAGTGTAAAATCTGTGCCAAGTCAAATGTGTGGATCCATCCGCTGTGGTGACCCTTTGGGAAACAGGCTAAGGGAGTGGCTGTCTCAAGTTAGTAGATCACATTGGGTCATACATACATTTGTGTTGTGTACTTCTAACTGGAAAAGAATTTTAAAAATAACCAGACTTTTTCCTCTCTTCTCTGAGGAGGCAGTGAATCACGTGGGAACTCACACATTCATCTTAAAAAGCCTTTTGTGAATGTAATGATGCTGCATGGCTTCTCTCGGGCGGTGTTGTAGACAGATTGAGATTAGGTTGCTAATCTGGAGTTAAGACATGGCCAAGACGCTTAATCTGTTAGCAGCACAGTGCAGCGGATGCTTTTCTAGTTCCAAGTGTCCTTTAAAGCCTGTAGCTTCTTCTTTACATCAGTGTTTAGGCAAACATAGTGCAGAGTCTGCCGCTGTATTTTGTTAAGCCTAGAGACTTCCTGCAAGATTGCTTCAGATGTTTTTAGGTCAAACATTCACAAAATCAAATATTAAGCATTAGCAAAAGCTAATTTTTCATATCTGAAGTTGTTTCACTCCTGGGGAAAGGTTAGGGTGAAACTGTCTCCGATAGTGTTTTTGGCGTCATGAATGAAATGTATATAGAAATCACATGGTAAGAGAACACTTTCGGGATTAAAAAAAATCATCCATTCTTCTAACATACGTTCCAACATATGTTATCTGTATCCCCTTAAACATCAACAGCCTCAGATATAAAGCCCTAATCTTTGATGTCATTGCAGTGTACACCTGCAGCAGACTGGGTGGACCAGTGAAATGTTTGTGTGAGCCTTTACAGTATCACTCTGTTGCAGTCATAGAGCACCAGCTACACATACACAGTAACCCACCCAATCCAAACAATGATGGTAACAGTGATGGCAGCTTGTTTTTCATTAAACATGTTAATTAAACATATTTTGTTCCAGGTAACATCAGAGTTCCTGGTGTCCAGACCCTTTTGTGGGAAAGGATGTCTGGCCCGCTACAAAGGAAAATGGTCCCGTGTAGAGGTAAGATGGAAGTGTTTCCTGCAATGAACAATGTGTATTATTAAACAAATCCACAAATGATTGACATTGGCTTGACAAAAGGATTGAAATCATAGTTGCACAATAGAGGTCTCACTTCCCTTTGTTGAGCTTATACCAAAAAGAGAGAATTGATAAAGTGTGTGACCATCCAAGGTCCTGTAGTTTTCTTCTCTCTTGTCTTATAACCACACAATACCTCAGTTTAAATCTTGTACTGCCCAGCAACACTACCAATCCCATTGTGACTTTGATTTTTTGGAAATGGCTACTTTAAATGTAAGATTGTAATAATTTTGTTGTACATTTATATCAGATAGATAGATGCCCACTATATTATATATAATGGCTATTGATATCTTTCCCTACCACACTATATATTATCTGTTTATCTGTATCTTTTCTCTGCTGTAATTAAAAAAATGTGAGGTGTCCTTGTCTTTGTCTCTGTCTGTAGATCACCAACCTTCATGGTAGCAGAGTGCTGGACATCCTGTTCACTGATGTGGGTGTCCAGGCTTCTGTCGAGGTGTTTGATCTGAGAGAGATCCCCCCGCCATTCCTCCGTGATCTTATGGCTATCCCTCCACAGGTCAGGGTCTATGTCTTTGATGCACAGACAGTGAAAACCAAGTCAAGAGAAATTAGGATTTAGACTGTACCTGTAAAAATGCGGCCACGTTGTGCATGTCATGGAACAAAATGTAATGCCTGCAACCTGTGTTCAGGCTGTGAAGTGCTGTCTAGCAGACCTGGCTGTCAGTGTTGGATCCTGGACTCCAGATGCTGTCCAGTGGCTTCGAGAGAAAGTGCTGAACACCACTGACTGTAGCATGAAGGTAAATGGCTTCTTGCCCTATTTAAACTTATCATCTGGTCTTTTGACCTCAGTGATGGCAACTATTGATGATGATGATGATGATGATGATGATGAATGGTTTTAGAAATATTCACATTATCTCTTCATTGGTCCAGTGTGATTTTATTTTTTATTTTTTTGCATAAAGCTATAAATGTAGATTGATTTATAATCTGAAATCAAAAAGCAATGAAAAATACTGTAACATTAACAAAATGTGTCAATGCAGTCTCAAATATGGTCATTCAGCAATCTCTGACAAGAAAATGAAAAGTAGTTTTTACATAATATTAGGCTATAAATTGCTTACCACTACTACAGCTAGTATTTTCTGGCCTCTCCCACTCTTTTCATATGTCTGTTTCTTTCCTTTTTGTGTTATTCTTCTTTGTGTATCTCTGCGCTCACCTTGGCATCACCCCAAAGGTTGCCAAGGTAGATGAAAGCAAGCGCTGCATTTATGTCCACTTATTCACCGACAAGAACTTCCATGACCCAGCCCGCAGCCTCAACCATCAGATGGCCCAGTCTGACCTGTTCAAACAGCAACCAGACGTCTTCCTGACGAGCCACAGGTTTGTGATGGTTTTGCACCTGTGTTAACTCTCTGCTGCTTAGCTCCTCTATATTTTCTGTTCCTTCTCAGTAGTAATTCATTTAAACTGAATTTAAAAACTGGGATTTATATATTTATGAATTTCCCAGCTCTGCCAAGATTTCCACACCCACTTCATCCACCAAGACCTCTAGTACCAGTGACTCCACCAATGGCAGTCCAACATCAGCTAATGTCCCAGCCAAGCCTCACCTCAGGAGGGTTCTATCAGCACCCAAAGGCGATGGTGGTGGTGGAGGAGGTGGAAACACCAACACCACCAGCCCACCAGAAACACCATCATCCCCATCATCCTCTCTCCAGCTGCCACCACCTTTAGAGCTGCCCTCTATAGGTAATGAGGAAAATTATATCATCTAAAGAAAACACTGCTGCTGTTTGTCTTTTTTTTAAATCACATATTGTACTGTATACACCCCATTAGAATGTTCTAGTGGTCACTGCTCTTATTTTTTCTAATAATTTTGTTTTGCATTGCATTAAAGAATTTAATGTTGGACTTTTACTGTTAGGAAACAACATGGATGTATACGTGTCATTGGCGTGCCATCCCGGCCACTTTGTGCTACAGCCATGGGGAGACATGTATAGACTGGTAGTGCTGATGGGAGAGATGATACTTTACTACAATAAAACAGAGGAGAAACCACTCAACATAGAGAAGAATCAGATATATGCTGCTAAAGTGGAGAACAAGTGAGTTTGCAATTACAAATTTAGCAAAGTATGCTTTAAGACCTTGAACTCCCTGGATACTGTTTTTATGCTCTGAAAAAAAGGATGATTTGCTTCTCTGATTTCCAAAATGTTTATCAATTAAAAAAAAAAAAAAGTGGAAGCAGATGTGCTCTGACTAAATGCATGTGCTTTTCCTCCATCTATTCTTCAGCTGGCATCGTGTGTTGGTAAAGGGAGTTCTGAACAGTGGGTTGGTGTCTGTGTATGAGTTGGACTACGGTAAACATGAGCTGGTCAGCTGCACACAGCTCAGACCTCTGATCAAAGAGTTCAGACAGCTGCCGTTTCAGGGAATCACTGCTCAGCTGGCAGGTGAGTACAGTGAAGCTTCACATTACACTCTGCCAGATTACAGCGATATCCAGACTACTTTGCCTCTATTTTGTAGTCAAAATGAAAAATTGTTAAAACTTAATTCAAATCAATTGAGATATATTAATGTGTATATAACTGCATCAATTTGCAAGACCAAAGTTTGATTTATAATCCATCACCTGTGGCCAAAATGATAATAATTACCAGATATTTCTTTTATGTTGTACTTTCATTGTCATTAATGTGTTAATGATAACTGGTCGTTGTCTGTTTCGACCCACAGGAGTGAAGCAAAGACAGTGGTCCGAGGAGGCGTCCATTGTTTTCAGGCACCACGTGGAAAAGAAACCTATGGTTGCCCAGCTGGAGGCCATACAGGAAGCCGCTAACCCATGGGAGAGGAAGCTGACTGTCTTCCTGGTCGACACTTCACAGGAAGAAAAGGACATCTGGGTGCATGACATCATGGCTGAGTTTGCAGATGAGCTGACCAACGAGCTGTAGACAATAGAAGATCACTGAGAAGTCTTACTAGTCAGATCCTGTTGATCAATGAAGGCACAGTGAGTTGTGGATAGAAAAAAATAGAAGAAGGTTATCTATCTTTATCTATCTACCTACCATCTATTGGGATTAAAGTAAGAAGAAATGGGTTTCCTAAAGGGATGAAAGAAGTTTGAGAAGTAGAAGAAGAGGGGACATGGAGAGGTTTGGCAGCATGTAGAGGAGTGAAGAAGGCATGAAGAAATGAAGGCTTTGTAGCCCCTGGTGTTATGGGCTGTATGTGGAAGAATGTTGTGATGTGATTTAAGTTACTGCAGTGTGACCAATGGACAGTATGCCCATTCATGATAGTTAAGTCCATACTTGCTACAAAAAAATCTGTAGTACAAAAAAACAAAACAAAACTGTGAAATAAATCTATATTAGTCTCACAAAGCAGTGGAAACGGTACAGCATGCATTCTTAAACCATTTGGTATGGGCTTTAACCAAAGCAGCATCCTAAAGTACCACGTGTGCATCCAGTTTTAGTGTGTGCCATCCTGGGAAAGCCAAAATACCCTCAACCCCGCCAATGTGAGCACCATGCAATGTGTGTAAAACTAAACTGAGCAAGTTCTCTCATGCAGGGGAGACTTACAGTATGAGCACCTGTTTACAAAATCTGCTTTAGGGATGGTATTTCTCATTGTCACACAGTCTACAGAAGATAGAGCAAAAATCCCCCTAAAAGAAGGAGAAATGGACGAGCCTGTGAGCCATGGGAGATGGAAGGAGAGAGAGAGCAGGAGATTCTATTTTAAAATTAATTTATGTGCAATTAATGATAAGCAGTTTTTATTTGTCTGCTGAACTTACTGGACAAATAAGACACAGAGCTTAATGGGGTTTGGAGATGAGTTATAAAGTGCGTATATGAAGTAAATGAGTGTAGGTTTGGGATTTTCCATTTTATTTTAAAAAATAAAGTGAAGGCTGATTAGTGCATTAAAGCTACATTGTGACCAGCTGTGATAAAACAAGATAAATGTGTATTTTTAGAACAAAAGTCTAACATATCAGAGAAAATGCATGGTAAACTCCAGATTATAACTCCCGTGATGTCAATGCCTCATCCATCTCTTCCCCACATGTGAAACACTGATCCCAGTGGGACTCTGTGCTTTTTCGGGGATTTAATATTTCTTGCTCATTTTTCCCGTTTCTTGCCTGACATTGAGACGTTAATTTCAGCAGATTACTCGTGCTGCATGTTGCAGATTTTCTGAGCTGTGTGAATATACAGTTTAGTTTGATGTTATAATAATAATATTAATAATAATAAGCAGATTCATTTAATGTAGTGATACATTTACACATTTTTCCATAGGGGATAAGTTCAGCTTGTGACTGGTTTCAGTACCACTGCTAAATGTTGGCCTGATGTGGGATTTGATTCTGAAATGTGAAACCTTTTTCTCTGATGGACATGGTTTGGATGTGCAATTCTAATTCTAAAAACAGCAGACCTGACAAAGTGCAAAGCTGCATTGTTGTTAACAATCGACAGGTGACATTATTTTATTTATATTTAACTTATATTCTCTGGATAATGATGATAGCCTCAGTATCATTCCCATTTTGTTTAACAATGACCTGGAGACAATAAAAAAGATGTTTTTTGGAATTAAGTCTGTTTGAGAAGTGAACATCATCAGTTCATACATATATACTTGTTACTGTATCTTGTGATGATGTGTCATGATGTGTCAGTGACACGCACGACTGATTTTGATTTCTTTATTAAAATAGCAGAACATGTCTTATTTACATAATCTACAAAAATATAACACTCATTGTACTCTGCATTTGATGCCATACGGTGTCATTTACAGTGCTTTAACAGTTTATCATACACACCATTATTACATAGCTAGGCGCACATTATGTGGTAGAAGTCTGTGGCTACGTTACAAACACAAGTGAGCCTAACTGTGAATATTTGGTATTAGCTGTGGAACAAAGTAGTCTGTCCATGTTCTTGGTCTTTCAAATGGTTAGCGAATAGAGAGCATCATCACAAACTCTGAGTAAGAGGAGAAAGAAGACAAAACAGAAAACTGAGTCAGCGTGAGGTTATCTGATTGAAGAGCAGGGGTCTGGTAGTGTTAAGTAAATATTGTAATGGTGAATGTGCATGAAAAGTTACCCAAGATTATTACCAAAACAGTAAAATAAGCACACACATACACACTTCTAATTAATCCGTTAATGGCCAAAACATGCTGGTGTGTGAGCTGCTGCTTCTCACCTTCAAAGTCAATGTTTCCATCTGCGTTAATATCCAGCTCCTTTAAGATCTCCTCTAGTTCTCCTTTCTTCAGCTTCTCCCCCAGCAGCGTCTTTAGTGATTCCTTCAACTCCTCTTGGTTGATCTTTCCATCTCCATCGATGTCAAACTTTGAAAAGCAGAGAAAGTATTTGACGTCATGAAAATTTCTCTAATTATATAAAGCAGATGTTCTAAAATGTATACTTGAGATACATTAACTCTGACTGAGGGAGTCACTAAATACAATATGAGAACATTCATTAATAAAATTCATCTGACTGATCCTTTCTTTCCACTCTCCCTAATTTGACAATTACAGTAATTCAGTCATTATTAACTGACTGACCTGTACAAAGGCCGACTGGAGCTCCTTAAGTCCCAGCATGTCCACCGTCTCTCCCATCATCCTGGGTCCCATCAATTCAATAAAGTCATCAAAGTCCATCAACCCACCCACTGTGGAGAGGAAAGGTGCTCTTATATGAACCAATAAAGGCCCGGGCCAAATTATGGCCTCGAGTTCAGATTACATTACCTAGTTAACATAAAGAGTGTTTTTTACTTCAGCGTTTAATGAATATTTGAAAGCCGATTGGGATTAATTCCAGATATATATATATTTTTAATATGGTCTCATTGCGCTCACTTCTCATCTTTATCTGTTGCACTATCTCCAGCAGCTCCATTTCAGTGGGCATGTATCCCATAGTCCTCATGCACTCGGCCACATCCTTGTAGTTTAGGTAGCCATCTTGGTCGTAGTCAAACTCCTTAAAGGCCTCGTGCAGTTCTGTGAGAAAGATCAAAGGGGTTGCAAAGAGAATATAAAAGTTACTGATCACATTTAGCAGCCAGATTTACAAAATTAAACAAAAATGACTTGAAATGAAAACAAAAACAGAACAGTGAAACCAAAATAAATGACAACTCACTCGTGACTGGGGTTAGGCAGTTATTTTAACAATAATAATTATTCCATCCTCTGCAATATTTTACTATTGAAAACACACGAGCATTTTTGGCTTTCTAAGATCACTTTTGATGACCATATTAACACTGTAATAACTGTAATGTTGATGTAGACGTCCAGCTGAGGCAGTGAGACTCACCATCTAATTCAGCCTGAGCCAGTTCTCTGTCCTGCACAAACACAAATCAAACACGTTATAATTTAGTATAAATAAAGTGAAAGAGTACATAATTGAACAATATCAACACCATTTTTTTAAAAATGTGACACTCATCAAAGATTGCTAACTTGTGTACCATTTTAATTTATAAAAGTATCAAACAAAAAGAAACGGCGCTGTGCAAAGTTTATGAATCCACTTTCAAGGCAGCCACACATGTGCACAATGGAAAAAGTTCTAATTTTGAAGTGCTTTGACAGTGCTCTTCATGTGGATCACCCTAATGAATTGTGACATTAAGCTTGTACTAATGGGGGACAGACACAGACACACCAGGCTTAGTGATAAAAGCTCCAGAAAGATCAGGCACACACCTGTAAGTACACTCTCACCTCCACCTCACTCCTGACATCTTAACATGTGACGCCTGTGAATTTTGCTATGGCGTTCAAAGTGGTGATGAGATTTTTTTTTTTTTTTTTTTTTTTTTACAGGTTTGTTTTTTTTTTTTTAATTTTTTTGTT
>VUQI01018386.1:9509-21242 GCA_015106735.1 Paratilapia polleni | reverse complement strand
AGCACTACGTTTGGTGAAAACCAAACACAGCATATCAGCACAAACACCTCGTACCAACTGTGAAGCACGGTGGTGGAGGGCTGATGATTTGGGCTTGTTTTGCAGCCACAGGACCTGGGCACCTTGCAGTCATTGAGTCGACCATGAACTCCTCTGTATACCAAAGTATTCTAGAGTCAAATGTGAGGACATCTGTCCGACAGCTAAAGCTTGGCCAAATTGGGTCATGCAACAGGACAGTGATCCCAAGCACAGCAGCAAATGTACAACAGAATGGCTGAAAAAGAAAAGAATCAAAGTGTTGCAATGGCCCAGTCAATGTCCAGACCTCACCCTGACTGAAATGCTGGGCCAGAATTCCTCCTGTGAAAGTTTTTTTTTCACAGGACTGTAGGTTTTCACTTTAGTCCCAGATGAGATGATTAACAGAATCACAGATTAATTTTTCAGTATTTTTGATGCCTGATTTTGGCCTAATTTTTCTCCATGGGTTTCACTTGGCTCAGGGAGAACTTTGATGACTCTTGAGTGAATCCCACATTGCCCCTAGTGAATCTAACATCTCTGGAATTAGACTGCAAGCTGTTTGGTAATCCTCGCTCGGCTGGCTCTGCAGAGGCTAATGGAGTGAGGCAGGGAGGGAATGGGCGAAGCTGCCATTTACCTGCAGTCCAAATGTTTTTTTGTTTTTTTTTTCCAGATTTTATTTTTTGTTGTTTTAAAAATAGCTGCCGGACAGCTTCTGAATAAAACATCAGCCGGCCTGTTTATTTTAGAGTTTATAGACCTGATAGAGTCTGTGTCAGGAACCGTGCTGGGAATATCTCTCTGTGCTTTAAACAGTCGCACTGTGTAATCTTAAGGTATTAAAGTCCTTGACTCTGTTACCTTAGAAGCTGGGAAGCAGCATTAAAGGAAAAAATCCTTAGAAAACATGTCTAGAGTAGAAAAATGGAGTGTGTGTTTAATTTATAAAACTGCATCTGTCTAACTGCTTTTGAAATTTTAAACTGCCTCTGCACAGCACTGTAATATTAACAAGTCATAGAGACAAAAGCAGCAGGTCTGACTGTAGCCCTTTCTGTTCAGTGCAAGAACATCTGGTTTGAACATCTGTCATGTAGACACGAGGGCTTGTGGGTTCTGCAGGGAGAACAGAAACTTGGATGCACAGGCCATGCACACACTGATACACACCTGGCAGAGAGAGAGAGGAAGAGCGAGAGAGTTGATGTGTGTGGGGTATTTAGAGGCAATAGAGAGCCACGATATCCTCTTACTGTTTTATCTGTAGAAGTATTTGTTAGTGTGGGCGAAGAATCCAGAGACTGTGTTTCACCATAAGTGTTGCAGTCATTTTACCATGTGTTCATTGAATGTATAGTGATATACTGTGTAGCTCTGCAGAGTAAAACATGGATGTAGTCAGTGTAATGTCAGGGTCATACTGAATATCTTGTGCCCCAAATGACATGACAAACATGATGTTACAGTACATCCCAACAGACGTATAAAACAGTATTATTATGTGACCAAACTCGGGGGGGTAACTGCTAAGATGTGTACAACATGTATGCATTACCGACAGAGCTTTAATGCTGATGTCTTAAAAACATCTTCCCCTTGCACATTATGGAAAAAGTGTGTCATGATGTGCATAGTGTGCAGGTTTTAGATGCTTGAAGTATCCTCATATGATCTCATGTAAGAAAAAAAATACCATCCTGGATCCTTGGTTGTGACATGAATGAAAATACATGCTGCCATCATCATCCCTGGTAGTGAGTGACTAATGGTATCATTTCTATTTTATTGCTAATTTATTGCTAATTTTTTTTTTTTTTTTTAAAATAGAATCACGGTGCTGACAGGATCTTTCCATACTCACAGTCTCATGACGGACAGTTTCTCACATCTCGGAAACAATGACTTATTTTTTATTACTTTTATTTTTTCTTTCTTGTCTTCAGTTTTTAACAGATCAAGGAAAGAAGATAATGACATGCAAAACTATTAGCTTAAGAGGTGCTGGTTGCTTGATTTTGTTACAAACACATGCTTTTCTGTATTCCTGTCTTTAAACAGTACTGGGCTCACCAAGTTTGGTCTGAAGCATCCTGTGGTATTATTCTTTTATACTTGTAAAAATGCAAATAAGCCTTTTTTTTGGACTGGAAATGAGCAATGTTTGATTTTTATGTAGTTCTGGATGACCCTGCACCATGTACTATAGTCTATTTTGTAGAGTTTCATTTTGCATGTGCCAGAAGATGCCACACCTGCATGTCGTTAACTGTATATCATGTAAATAATCTGGTAATAAGCGACTACTCTTGCATGCTGTTGTTTTTGCAGCTGTGACCAGCTCATTCATCTGCTTTCAGATCCCCACAATTACAGTACAGCTCGTGGCAGTTTCATTAATCAGACAAGGGTTTCAAGGTTTCTACAGTCCTGCTGTTATTTATTTGGATTTAGTCTTCATACAGTAAAATCTACCTCTAGGTACTGTGCATGTGTATCAGCGAGAGGTTAAAATGGAGCACTGCATACAAAGACGGCATCATATCTGTGCTGGTGGCATCCAGTCATTGGCTATCCTCTGTCAATGGCTCTCAAGCATTTTCACTCTCCATGTGTTCATACACCATTTGCATTTAATCATTAGTTATTATTAAACTCTGGCTCTCTCCCATAGTGTGTCTTTTGTCCTGTCTCCCTCTGCTCTCTTCTGTTTCCCCTCACCCTCAACCGGTCGCGGTAGATGGCTGCCCCTCCCTGAGCCTGGTTCTGCCAGAGCTTTCTTCCTGTTAAAAGGGAGTTTTTCCTTCCCACTGTTGCCAAGTGCTTGCTCATAGGGGGTCGTCTGACTGTTGGGATTTTCTCTCTAATATTGTAGGGTCTTTGCCTTGAGGTGACTGTTGTTATGATTTGGCGCTATATAAATAAAATTGAATTGAATTTAATATTAGTTTATTTAGTTTTGTTTTTTGGATGAGGTGACCTTGGACTCTAGAAAGCAAAGATCCTTCTTTGAGGGAAATAGGGAGATAGGGGTTATTGATTGCTGTCTTCCTCCTCAGTTGACTGTGATAAATTTAACAGTGGAAATCCACTAAAGCCTGATGCATCTCCTGATCAGGCTCCCTCTCTGTCTATTTCCTTTGTCCTTCAGCTGTACTGCTGATCTGTGTGGTCAGATATCATATGTCTAATGGATACTCGGGGTGTATCTTTGTACCACAAGGCTAAGCTGCAGGAACAGTGAGCCACAATTGCTTTGGAGGCACATTTTGAAAGCTACAATTAGAGTTTGATCACTGTAATTGCTGGTCAATATATTGTTCTGATACTGGTCCTTTATGTGTTATTATTGTTCTCCACCCCAGATATGATAGAGATTCCTCGCTGGTCGTTGCAAACATCAAATGGGTTAGCACTTAATCTTTCCAGCATGGCGTTGGAGGTTCATAGCTTTGTAGGTGTCAGTTGGTTAAACCTGCAATTAAACCCTCAGCCTTATGGCACAGCGAACCCGCCTACAACAGATTAGTCTGGCTAGCGTAGCCTTCTCTCCCGTCGTGGTATAAAGGCTTTTCTCTTCAGTGACAACACAACAAAAGGTTACAAAAATGGTTGAAATTTGTGGTGTTTTTGGCCACTAAATGAGGCCGTCAGAAACCCAAGTTGATTGAAACCCCTGCAAAAACAATCAGTTTGATTTTATTGGCAGACAGCTTTAGACCACAGTATACACTGGTGGACATTTTGACTTACAAAATGCATGTGTAACTTAAACTTTAATAATCACTGCATTCCAATTGCATTGTGCATGCCGGCTGACTGGCACACCTACTTTTAATGGAGCCACAAAATTTATATGCTTTCCACTCTTGGTGTGCTGTGGTGACTGTGTGCATGGAGAGAATGTGTTTTTCATCCTTGCCTCATACGTCTGTGTAGGTGGCAGTCTCTTTACTCTAGCTCAGGTAGTTGTTTCTGGAATACAAGGGTGTCTTCCACAAATATCTGCAACTTAACAGAGGTGGACAGTTCAAGGACCTGCAGACTCAAACATTTATACCACTGGGAGTCTGGCATCCATTTTGACCTGCAGTAGTTGCACTTTTGAGAGAAACCAAGGTATAAAGTGTTAGAAAGGAGTCAAACACTGAAAACAAACGCAACTCTTTCTTGTTGTAAATCAACATGATACCATATGTTACATCCCTTGAGTTCAGTGGGTGTTCTAGAGAATTCTCCACCGTCTTGTTACTAGAGAAATGATTGCACCAGAATCACGCCATTCAGTGGTTTTTATTTACCTCGAGTCCCAGTGTGTGAAAAAGGTTCCTTGGTTCACTTACTGTGCATTTGGGCTTAAAGTCAACTCCAAAACAATTTGACAGAACCTGCTGAAAGCTCTGTGGATAATTCATGGACTCCCGGTGACTGACTGCATGGCAGCTGATTTCACTGAAGCACACTTCTCATATCAACTGGCTTTCTTCAAGCATGAATGCATGCACATGTGCAAAAGCACACACACACACACACACACACACACACCAACCAACCGAGCCCAGACGTGGCTTACTGAAGATCACTTGGCCGGAGCTCCCCCCCCCGCAGCTCTGCTTGCCAGCTGCAGGAATGGATTGTCTCTTTGATTGTTTCAGTGTGTCAAAGACAAAAACTTCTTTGATGATTGTGGACATCTGTTGGAGCCACTCTGTCAGCTAATTGGATGTCTTAGCTGTGGCAACCATCACCTCGCTCTGTGTGCATGCACACAGAGCTGAAAGTAGGCTTGTCAGATGAACTGGGCGTCTTTGGTTATGAATGTATTAGCTGCAGAAAAAATATACTTTGTTTTGTTGCCTTGACAGATATCTACATTGTTCAAAATTAGTTCAAATTTTGCTCAGAATCTTTTTTTTAAGATTTACTCAGGTCACAGGTCATAAAACATACATTAAATTCATATCTATGAAGCAATAGTAGAGCTTAAATTTTCTCCAACATCCTATCCAGCCCTCTAGTGGAGCCCAAATGAAGGGTTTGAGTGATTACCTTTGTTGCTGTGTTACATTACAATCTGTCCAGTTAGGAAGTATAAACCATTATAAATCAATGGTTTATACAAATGTGTCTTGTTTCCACATAAACCAGAACACAGTGCAGTTGGTTGCTGGGTTCTCTTTTTTCACGGCACACTTATTTTTTTCTAGTAGCGGTGCAGATTGTGATCCTGCTGTTTTTTGTCTGGAACTGATTTCAGACCTCCTGCATAAGTTCTTAGTTGCACTCAGGTTTGATCATATTTACCATTTTTTTAAAAATATCTGGCAGGCAACTAAAAGTCTGCAATTAAACCGATTAAGATAAGAATGGAAGCATTTAGCAACAACCCCATCGTGACTAGGCTTACTGTAATAGCGTTTGTGGAAAATTAGACAAAATTGGAGAAATATTGGCGCTAACATGGCTAGAGACTCATATCTGCTCTGTTTTTGAAGTCCTCAAGGAAAAGGTATAGCAGTTCCTCTAACAGCAATTCTTTGACATTTGAAATGCCACACAAATAAAGGAATAAGATGTCTGCATATGAGTGCGTCTGCCTGGTAGTGTTTGCATGTGTGTGTGTGTGTATGTGTGTGCATGCTACAGTGAGGACTGATTCATCTCAAGTTTCAGTAAGCAGCAGGAAACAGGAAGAGGAAACGGTCACCACAGAACCCCCATGGGGTTGTTTCTATATTCAAATTTGTCTTCAGGTTTAAGGGTGCATTTGCACTGGTATAATCTGACTGTATGTGCTGCATTCGGTTCATGCTTTCAGAATCCAAACTGCCTCCCCTGGTGTGTTGTATTTCTCACCAAGGCCCCATGGTGCCAACCAGTCTGTCAAGACCTACGGTATATTTTGTGTAAGTGTACACTGGTGAGTGAGGCCTGGACAATTGGACTTCCCCCTCTCCTCAGTGCTGTTGTGCCACAGGCTCTATCGAGTCCGCACTCTTCCTGTGACCGGGCTCTGGTCACTGGAAGTGGAAGCGTGTGTGTGAATGTGAGAGAGTTTATGACACAGAGAGGAAAAAGAGTGTGCTCGGACTGGAAAACTGGGTGGAAGGGGAATTTATATTTATATGCTTGCCAGTTTTGGTCAGTGGTGAGTGTGTGTTTGTGTGTGAGAAGAGAGGGTATTGTACAGTCTTGCCCCATATCAGTTCAAAGGAGAGCCTCCCAGTGAGTGTGAAACACATAAACCCTTCAGGTAGTCCTACTGTGAAACGATTCTAAAGGATCTTACTAGTTTTAAAAAACTTAAAATCCATTTGAGTCCCAGCTGTTCCTTCAGTGAATTTTGTATTAGCAATAAAAGAAACACAGTTTTATTCATTCTAATTCTTTGTATTTGTATCTTGAACGAGACTCGTCACCTTGCTGTGTTGTTGATTGACATTACTCAGCAAACAGTAAAAGGCTAACAGTACTTCTGCTTGCAGAGATGTTATGGTAAAGGCTGCTGGTGGGTATTGAGGTTACCTGGCTGTTTAAGCATGGCAGGTATTTATAGGCCACCGCCAAGTCTGGGCCAGCCAGAGAGCATGTGAAGCTAAGCCACCGCGGTCAGGATCAAAGACGACAAAGACTGAAGCGAAGGACTGCAAACCTACCCTCCTCCCCTTGCTGCCCTACATTCTGAGAGATTTTTTTTTTCTTACCCCAGCTTCAGTACTGAGTGTTTTGCTACCTGGAACTACAGACCTACATCTCAGAGTGGCTAAGTGGTACAGAACTGGGTTAACTGATGCATTTGAGTGCATTTATTCATCAAAGTACACAGATATTCTTTCTTCCATTCTTCAGACATATACAGTAAATCAATATGGTATAGGTTTTGTGTCACTGTTGTTTTGAGTAGTATTGCACTTCATTGCAGGGGGTGTTGTTTTCTATGTTCCACATTATTTTAGAGGTTTTTCCAACCTCACTCACAACTTCCATATAGCATCAAATACATAAAAGATGTATTTGATCCTGTGTGTAGGATCAAATGCATATATTTGATATATTCAAATTCAAAGTAAGCCACTGTCTCCGATGGTGTCATCACCTGCCTGTAGCCTATTTTCTACTGCCAAATACCATGTCAGTATTACATTTTGCCTCTCTTAGGTGTGTAAAAAGCAGTTTGAACCTAAACCAGCATCCTTTCCTGAAGTGGTTTTGGGGCTTAAACTAGCAGTGAGTCAGGAGCTAGACTACCTGTGCAACCTCAATGGGCTGCAGGTACCGTCTCATGCTACCAGCAGTAGCAAAAAACAAAACTAGAGAAAAATCACACGGGAGGGAGCAATGATTTGTGGCCACCACCTGCAAAACCATTCCCTTCTTGTTGTAGCCTCTCTAATGCTCCTGTTGTCACTTTCATTTGCACCAAAGCACGTGCCATTCACAATGGCTTATACTTCCTAACTGGACAGATTGATGTCTCTGAAGTTTAACTGACTTGCAATACGATGATGATAAAGTGTTCCCTTCATTTTTTGAGCAGTGTATAAAAAACAGGCTTAAAAACAAGCATAAAGTACTACAAACTCCACATTTTTTGAGGTTTCTGATGAGAGTCTAGCTTTAAACCTTCAATCCTGCTTGCAGACAAGCGTTCGAGGTGAAATTATTCAGAACGTGAATTGCCTGTGGTCAGTGTTCTCTTCCAGATGAGCAACCATTCACCAAGAATGTTTAGATTCTGCATGTTTATTTCACTCTCTTCAATCCACTTTCTTCCCACTGTGCAACCAGTTTCCCCCTGGGCACCTCCCGGCTTCATCTGATAGGAGATGAATGAGAGAGATTTTATTTTCAACAAGTGCAATCCCTATCTGACACATCTTTAAAAACTTTCACCTAAAACCTGTCACGAGCTGCCGGAGGGTGCATCTGTCATCTCTGCATCTGAGCTAACAGCGTTGAATGGGATTTCACAGGGACGTTTATGTTCTTCTGATCTCGCTGAGATGTTTTCCTGTAATGTAAAGATTGTGCAGAACCCATGCAGAGGACTGTGTGTCAGTTGCCGATGCTTTTTCCAGATGCTCAAAGCTCCAACTATGATGGGGGTTGGGGTCTTTTCCTCTTTGTATTGCTTCGGAGAGGTGGAGGTGGAGTGGGTGGATGCGCTGTCATTCAAAGTGGGGGTGATTCTAAATAGCTAATCTCCATCCTCCACACTCTTTAAATTTTATCCCACCATAGCAACTGCTCTGAGTTATATAATATCAAAAACGAGGCAATTTTGCTGAAATCACATAGGGAGAGGTTTGCGCAGTAAATGAAATAATACATGAAGGAAGCCGTGTGATTCATTTTACATGAAAAGCTGTGGTTTGGTTTTCTGGGTGAACATGGTCAACGTTCTGATGGGGATTACAGTAATACAGTATTAATCACTATGTAGTTATTTAATGAGATTTAATCCATAAATCCATAAAGAAAATCCATAAAACAAGAGAAGCAGCTAAAATGGGAGCAGACTGCTTTTTACGCTAGTGTTGACATGGACATAAGACAGTTTAAGAAATTATGATTTAGGCTTCACTTTAGCAGCAGACATACAGCAGAGGAGTGTTCCTTTTGTCTAAAAACAATAATGCGTGCTCATTTAATTAGTAGATGTGCATTTTCCTGAATTAAAATCCTAATGATGATATCAGTGGGCACTGCAAGTTCAATAACATCTCCTAAAGAACAGTTTGTCATTAGTTTCTTGGACGCATGTCATCAGCATTATGATATGATGCGTTACAGATCATATCTTTAGGGAGCTGTTAATCAATATGTGTCTCTTAATGGAGTCTGATGTGTGATTCTGGACTTCATCAGACAGCATTGCGTTGTGCTTTTGTACAGATATGTTTATATCCACTCACCATTTCATTATGTTCAACTGTTCAGCTTCTTGTTAATGCAAATATCTAATCAGCCAATCACATGGCAGCAACTCAGTGCATTTGGGCATGTGCGCATGGTCTGCCGAAGTTCAAACCGAGCATCACAAAGGGGAAGAAAGGTGATTTAATTGACTTTGAACAGAGAATGGTTCGAAAAAAGAAAAAATATCCAGTGAACGGCAGTTCTCTGGGTGAAAATGCCTTGTTGATGCCAGGGGTCAGAAGAGAATGGCCAGACTGTTTCAAGCTGATAGGAAGGAAACAGTAGCTCCAAGGTATGCAGAAGAGCATCTCTGAATGCACAACATATTAAACCATGAAGCAGATGGGTTATAGCAGCAGGAGACCACACCAGGTGCCACTCCTGTCAGCTAAGAACAGGAAACTGAGGCTACGATTTGGACATTTCTCAATAGAAGATTGGAAAAACCTTGCCTGGTCTGATAAATCTCGATTCCTGCTGTGACATTTGGATGACAGGGTCACATTTTGGCATAACAGCATAAAACCATGGATCCATCTTGCCTTGTATCAACAGTTCAGGCTGGTGGTGGTGGTGCCATGGTGTGGGGGATATTTTCTTGGTGCACTTTGGGCTCCTTAATACCAACTGAGCATCGTTCGAATGCCACAGCCTACCTGAGTATTGTTGCTGACCATATCCATCCATTTATGACCTGTCATGAGGTGTAGTCATCTTCTGATGGCTTGTTCCAGCAGGACAACACACCATGTCACAAAGCTCAAATCATCTCAAACTGGTTTCTTGAACATGACAATGAGTTCATTGTACTCAAATGGCCTCCACAGTCGCCAGATCTCAATCCAATAGAGTACCTTTGGGATGTGGTGGAACGGTAGACTGACATCACGGATGTGCAGCCGATGAATCTGCAACAACTGTGTGATGCTGTCATGTCAACATGGAGCAAAATCTCTGAGGAATGTTTCCAGCACCTTGTTGAATCTATGCCATGAAGAATTAAGGCAGCTCTGAAGGAAAAAGGGGGTCCAACCTAGCAAGGTGTACCTAATAAAGTGACCAGTGAATGTAGAGGACTGAAAATGTATGATGTTAAAAAATCTAAAATACTTTTGTTTTTGAATTTGCTTGTGTAGTTATTTTCCTTTGTATTTATTCAGGTATTTATTTTACCATTTAAATTCTCAGTTTAGTTATTTATTTATTCTTGCTGTATTTCTGTATATCCCTTAGTTTTCAGTTTTATTTAATATTTTATTCACTACTATTTTTATTTGTTTATTTACTTCTTATTTTCCTTTTGCCTTTTTTCCCCCCTCAAAATGATGTATTTCTTTATTTTTTTCTGGGAACAAAAGTGAAACTTAAATGCAAATATATAATGAGACACTAAACAACAATCAGATATGGCGATCCACACCTTTCTGTCTGTTTCGCTACAAACAAGTTTAAAAGACTTCATGCACTCATCAGAAAGCTTCTTTTCTTTAGCTGATAAAGGCATCTGCAAATACACTGGTTTTGTCTCGAGCCACTCCAGTCTTTGTAATGGACAGATAAGTGCTATATTTTCCTTCATGGCTTTCAATTATTCAAGCAAAAGTAAAACACCATAACAAGATTGCACACAGTTGCATGACTAATGTGCAGAATCTGCACAGCCACATTGAAACAGTGCGTATTTAAGCGCTCATGATTATAATGGTAACTCCTCGGGGTATGCTAAATGATGCTAACCCACTTATGCCATATAGATCTGACAAGCTGGCTATTTGTGGCCAACACTTTAGCAACACAGATCCAGAAGTGCCAACACATTTTGTTGCATTATAGAGGATCTGAATGTATTTGGTTATTCATTCTGGCTTTTTTTTCTTGCTACAATTTCAGAGCCGGTTTGGGATTTCATCAGTTGGTTTGATGTGTCATGTTATGTACATCAAGAAAAGCTTCCATATTACCGTAACTTACATCAGAATTTAACTTAGCAGAAGAACATTAGTGAGTGGAAACTCTTTGCTGTTGCAGCTCTGCTTTTTTTATCTAGACCAGGGCTGTCAAACTCATTTTAGCCCATGGACCACATATAGTCAGTTTGATCTCATGGGGGCTGGAACAATAAGACAATTGTATAATAACCTACCTTCTTTAACTGTGCAGAAGGATAAGTAAACATTTAATAAACTATTTGCAAAACACATGATAAACAGCCAAAGATATCTTGAAAGAAATGGGTGGAATTTCAACAGTGCGTGTTATTACATAATCATTAGACATCACAGTGGATCTACAAAAGCACAAAACCTTCACATGTAGAGTTAATGGTATTATTTTATTTTTGTGTAGTAAAGCGAAGATATTAAAAATTTAATTGCAATTTTCAGCGGACCAGATTAGCCGCTCTGGTGGGCCAGTTCTGGCCCCCGGGCCACACGTTTGACACCCCTGATCGATACTGATTAGATGATTAGCTCTATTTCTACCTGTTGATGCACTGAGCATTTCTTCTTCACTCACCACTCTTCACTGCGTTTATACACCACTATTGAATTTAATCATTAGTTACTATTAAATTCTGTCTCTCTCCCATAGGTGTGCCTTTTTGTCCTGTCTCCCTCTGCTCTCTTCTGTTTCCCCTCATCCCCAACCGGTCGCGGCAGATGGCTGCCCCTCCCTGAGCCTGGTTCTGCCGGAGGTTTATTCCTGTTAAAAGGGAGTTTTTCCTTCCCACTGTTGCCAAGTGCTTGCTCATAGGGGGTCGTCTGACTGTTGGGGTTTTCTGTCTATATT
>VUQI01018383.1:3372-36633 GCA_015106735.1 Paratilapia polleni | reverse complement strand
ATCCTACGGTTCCTGAGTGACATTCGAATGAGGTGACGGTCATCCTGGTCAGTGGAGAGTCGTTTTCGGCCTCTGCCAGACTGTAGCTTTGTTGTTCCCAATGTCTGCTGCTTGACCTTGTTCTTATGAACCGCCGTCTTAGAAATTTTAAGGATGGAAGCAACCCGACGCTCACTGTATCCCTCTGCCAGTAAAGCCAGAATTGAACCCTTCTTTTCCTCACACAAAACTTTTCTTTTCATTTCTTTTGGCATGGTCAATAGTTATTTTTTTTATTCCAGTTACTTTTGATGTACTACTAGCACTGTTTTTGCCATCCAGTTGGTCCTATTGCAGGAGGATAGTGATGACCACAGCAATGGTTTTTATACTTTTCCTCGTTAAATAAGATTTGGTTCAGGTGATCACCTCATCAGTACCTTATTAGGTAGAAACAGGTGTGCTTGTGTTGGAATTCAAGAGACACTGGAATGAAATGACTGTCATATATGTAGAGATGCTGATTTCTGAAAAATTTGCAGTGGTCTCTTAATTTTTTCCAGAGCCGTATACAACGTTGGACAGCAAATTTGATGGCATTAATTATACAAGTTTTTGCTGAGCAGTCCTTAATGTGCTGTCTAAACTGTACTGGTAGCCAGGGGCTTTTTAGTCAGGGGAAAAGTGGGACAGACTACCCAAGGCCCCAATGGCGGGAGGGGCCCTCGCAAGCCTGGAATGAAAAGTTTGTTTTTGTTTTTAAAAAAAAATTCCTAAGTAATTCGTGTCATAATTAAATTGCCTGAATAAATTGGTTGGGTGACTGAACTTTGATTCCCAAAAAACAACAACAATAACAACAAAAAAACAGAGGCTCTCTGATGCCACTTTCACCCCTTACAAATGAGGCAAATGGTTTAGTCCACCCCACACTTCGGCTGTTCCTTACAGCACAGCTAATTTATTCTAGCTAGGTGACTGCTAATCCACCCTGTGAGTCATGTCCCTAAGAAAGCATATTTGGGTATCAAAAAACAAAAGGGAAAAAAAGAGAGGGAGAAAAAGCAAACTGGGGGAAGCTGTTAACAAATTTCTTTCAAAAGAAAGATGAACGGAGCACAAATAACAGGTCAAGAATGGTTTAGCTAGCAGTAGTTGTGAAAGACAGTGAGCCAATGTCAGATATGACACTATATGTATCAAAATGACCTAGCACAACTGAACACCATGAAACTGGCCCTTTATTTCAGAAACAGCCACAGAGAAAATGCAGCAGCAGCAGCCGGTCCCTCTCCAAATAATGTGCGAGATGCGCTCATATGCTGGCAATTAAAAGTTATTCCACGCAGTCAATTGTATCAATATAATTTTAGCAACACTGACTTCAAATAGTATTAAGCTTTATTGTATGTTTGTTAGACCAGCGGTTCTTAATCGGTGTGCCCTGAGGTAAGCAAGGCATTTTGAGAATGCCGGCTGATTAAATAGCATTTTAAAATACACAATGACACTGCTTCTTAATTAAAAAAACAAAACAAAACAAAAAAACAAACAAACAAATATTTAGATTTTTAGATTGCCATATAACTTTTGTGTTGGGTATTATCAAAGGACATATAAACCTAATTTGATCTAATGCATTTTAACATACTGCTATTAGGCCTACTCATCCAAGATTCTGTAATTACAGTGTTATGGTTTCATAAACACAAATAAGTTTGTACACACATTTAAACTTTCACAAATGTAAAGATAATTACATTATTTATAATTAGTATGGTGTGCCTTGATGATCTGGTTTGACCTCTGATGTGCCTTAGCACCAGAAAGGTTGAAAACAGTATTAGACTGTAGGCAGATTAAGATGCTAATATCAGTCCTGTATGTTTCATCCCCAACAGGTCCCAACAGGCAGATGGCTGCCCCTCCCTGAGCCTGGTTCTGGAGGAGGTTTCTTCCTGTTAAATGGGAGTTTTTCCTTCCCACTGTTGCCAAGTGCTTGCTCATAGGGGGTCATCTGACTGTTGGGGTTCTCTGTCTGATATTGTAGCATCTTTACCGTAAAATATAAAGCGCCTTGAGGCAGCTGTTGTTGTGATTTGGCGCTATCTAAAAAAAACTGAATTGAATTGAATCCTTGTAGAGGGTCTATCTGTGGAGCAGATAGTGAGCAAGAAGATGTGATAGAGGCTGATGGAAGAAAAGAGAGAGGAAAATGAAGGTCGTCCTGAGGGTGATGGGAAGCAGGAGAGGGCAGTGTGTACTAGAAAAGTGTTACAAAACTAACATTGCATTTTTAAGCTTTTTTTTATGGAAGGGAAATCATAAATACTTAAAATAAGAAAAAGAAAATAATGTACTCTTAAGCTTGATCCTCCAAGTAAAACTCATTTAACCATGAAGTATTTGTAGACTTACAGTATGCTGAGAAATCAGGGTTAAAATGCGAGGAGATTTCAAACTGCTCAGACTTGTGGGCTGTTTATTACTGGCTACCCTAATGACCACTACAGATTATGTTACACAGTTGTTGGGTCAAAAAAAAAAAGAAGTATATAAATAAAATAGAACAAAATAAATAAATAAAAATAAAAAAATCTAAAGATGCGTGAGAGATATGGATCAAGAAAGAAAGGGGCCCCACAGAGACTGATTATGTATATTGTCCAGAGTTCTGTGCTACACCCCTGCTGGTAGCTAGCAAGACAGAGCCAAGTTAGATATTGAAACCAGCTCTGCTCATTTCAAAAAACAAGAAAAAAAAAAAGAATGTTTACACTAGCTGCTGTAGGTAAATAGAGGCTAAGAATAAGAACCACATTTTTATTAACATCTGGATGCAGTGAGGGAAGGGATGAGTACTGGATTTTTGTTGAGTATGGGGGCAGGACTGTGGGGTGACATTACTGATTTGTTGAATGAGCATCTCAGTGGCAGTAGCTGGAGGGATCGCCAAACTTCACCACATGAATAATGAACATGTGTTGCATTATTATGTATGAAACTGCCAATCACGTTAATTTGCTTATTATTCAAAGGTGCCAGAAGTCCAAACCAAATTGTTCTGGCTCCCTTCTATCACTTTCCACGATTCACTGGCAGACAAATATATCTAACCCCACGCATCACAAGTCAGGACCAAAAAAGAAAAAAAAAAAAAACCATTTGCAAGTGATATTTGACCCAGGTCTGCTTTCCTGTGGGCTTGGTGTGGGGCGTTTGCAATCTTGTTAGTCAGAATGAGATTCATCCAGATGAGCCTGCTGAGGCAATTTAAGCTTTGCTGGCCCTCACAAGCTTATGAGGGCACACTGTGGATTCTGACTTTCCCACATAGAAAAAGACAACCAAGGCTTTAATTTAAAACAACTCATTACTTAAATGTCTTTATTGAAACTCGACTACATAGCTTTACTACAGTTATTTACACCTGCATAAAGTTGACAGGGATGGTATCAATAAGTAATTATTTCACTATTTTACACTGATTTTCAGCTTTGGGAACTAAATTTCTAGTCTGTTTTTCTTTGTTTGCAAATATTAACTGTATACTCAATCCGTACCCATACCAAGCACAGATTTACCCCAAAGAGGGGAGGGCAGTTTAAATGCTGGTTTAGTTTAAATCGCAGCCTTGTGGATGGCACATGAATAGGAATAAAATGATTTCATTACTGTTTTCCCGAGGCTCATATGAAACAGTGAAACCTCACTGTAACAGATGTAGACTTTGTGATATGCTCAGGCTCTTTCCCATAATGTACCAACGTGGACAGTTTCCCAGACAATTCCACTCATCTTTTCCCTATTCCTTAGGGTGATTAGAAAGGCTCTCAGGCAATGTTTATCCTGCAGAGATCCCAAATGTCTGAAGTTTGAGTCCAAATTAAATCATTTTTCTGAGTTACATCAAACTGAATTATATTCATTCAGGCAGATCTTTGTCAGACATTGTTTCATTAGCTTTGCCCTTTACAGTTTTACCCATAGTATAGCAGCATGTCACAAGGGATAGCAGTTTGGTTGTTGCTGTGAAATACTGGACATAGTAGAGTCAAAGATAAATCCTAGGATGCGATGGGGCACCTCTTCAGTGATGTGCCTGATGTCCTCGGGCATTTCGAGTCTTTTGCCATCACTCAGGCGCTGGCTTGTGTCACAGCAGCACTGGCCCACAACCATTCCTCCTGATCCAAAGCCATCTGGTGGCCCTTTCTGCTGCCTCCATGGTGGACTTCATGGCTTTCCTTTAATCAGCCCCTGTGATGCAGAGTAGCGTGTAGACCTTGCACAGTGATCAACCAGCGAAACCTCTGCACCCAAACTTCGATGGGCTCTCAGCATGCCTTCCACCCTCTCCTTCTGCAGAGCTTCCTCCAGCTCCTGGTATTCAAACCGCTTCCTGTCATTCACCCCCTCCATGCGGTCATCCCAGGGAACTGTGAGTTCTAGTATGAGCACTTGCTTGGAGGAGACTGATGTGAGCACCACGTTTGTACTCAATAAAGTTTCCATAACATGGTTCAGGAACTTGAGCTGTCTCCCCAGATTGACTCACAGATCCCAGTCCTATGCTGAGGCCTAGGCTGAGACTATTCATCCAGCACCACCATAAGGTAATTTTTTTTAGTTTGAGGATAATGGTTGGTAGGTGTCTGAAACAGTTGATAGTAGATAAGTATCAAGCTCAACCACCTCTTTTCAGTAGGGTACACAAACTCACGTTATCCTAACATCACTTACTAGATTATCAGAAGAGGTAACAGATTTGATATCTGTCTATGTTATAATGCAGTGAAAGACACAATGGCAAGTTTTATGTGTACATCTGTGATGCCGGTTAATTTTATTTATCAGCTCAATTCTATTTTAACACATTATTTTCTATTATTAATTGAAGCATTTGTAACTTCTGTAATTGTCACTGAGTTACTGTGAATTGCCTCAAAAAGCATTTAGGACAGCCTGAGATATGTTTGCTGTGTGACTACATCTCTAGCCACCAAGGGAGGTGTTTTGACCCGCACATAGCCAGATGCTGAAAGGTGTAAATGCATCCATCTTTCCAAGACATTTTTGTAACCTTTACTCCTCCTACAGGGCAATCCACAATTTTTACTCTGTCACTCATCCGGCTCATTGAACAGTTTTTTCCATTTGATCAAATGTAGATCAATTCGCACTGAAGTGTCACGCCGATCTACACACACAGTCTACTTTTTTGCACTGGTCTCCTATGTGAAGCTACAGTCAGCTGCTTATACAACCAAATCTGTCATGCTGTATATGTTATGCACTTAGCAATAATGTATAAATTGATTCAACCAAGCTCCCAGTGCCACTATGGGCCTTGAATGTCATTATAAGCAGGTAAAGTTAATTAATCCAAGCTCTGTCAGGCTATTCTCTCAGCTGTTAACGGCTCCGTAAACATGGGATCCTCATGAAATGTCCTCTGTGATGAGGCATCTGAAGTTACACAGAACAAACACTGAAATCAGCTATAGAACAAATGGTCGTGCAGCTTCAGTATAACTGAGCCACCTTCTGCTTTTTCTTCTGCTAATTTATTGGATTATCCGTGTGAGTGAAATAGTGGCATTTTTCCTTTGCTCTAATTTGTCCATGTGCTTGTGTAATTATTCTTCCTATAACTAATTTGATTAGGGGCATAAGTTACTCTTCTGCCTTATTTTCTTTTTCTGCAGTTGTCATTCAGATTCGGGTGCATTATCAACTTCTGGACTGCAGTAGGATCAGCTGATTTGATATGCATCCCTCCTGCACAGACAGATTGTAATCAGATTGGAGGCCAATGGAGACACACAGACTATGTTGCACAAGTACAAACAAAAGTGAACCAAGTCTTATTTGGACTTTATCCAGATACGAGACACTTGAAATGACAAGTACGAGTTTAGTGTTGCTGTTTTGATGAAATTACAAGCCATAACCAACTAGATTTGTGTTTGGGGAGTTACCATAATTCAATCTTAAAGTCTTACTTAAGCATCATTGTCAGGTGATATTGAAATCAGAGTATAAATGTCAAAAGAAAATTACTTTATTTACAGATGTGAGATTATGAGGTATAATCCTCTTGTGGACTCAGTCGGATAAACGATGGTGTCTTCCTTTCTTTCCTGACTCATAGGAAATTGAAGCAGGTGTGAACAGGATGGTAATTGTCTGCGAGATCAGATTCACTTACCTCGCTGGTGTTTGGCTCCAGGAAGTCTTTTATTCTCTCTTTCACCCCTTTCTGTCACTCGTGACACTGATGAAAAGCATATTGACAGTGTCTCCCTGTGAAACCGTGTTGTAAGTAATGGCCATGGATTGTTAGAGCATGTTGAGCACAGAAAGACAATAGATTTCATGATCTTATACAGGAGTGAAGGCCAGCTCGATGCCAGCTCATCAACAGACTGAGCCATAAAGAGGCTGTGAAGTGGGCAGGGACGGGGGGTGAATGTCACAGGCAGGGACTCGTCACAAATATCCAGTAATTTTATAGATGCTAAAATTGTCACTCTGTCCAACCTTGTCAGCTACAAAGTTCTCAAGGTAGACTGATAAGTGTTAGGTGTCTGTTTTGGAGACTGAAGACCATGGTCTCTAGTCATATGAATTTTTATGTAGGGCTGCAACATTGTCCATTACCAGCTATGAGATCATCGAACGCTGGACCTCAGTGATTTCATAGCTAAAAATAAAACTTGAAGTTAAATACAAGTGGACATGGGAACTTCTCCGATGAGATGAGTGCATGGTGAATTCTGTTCAGATTTCTTATTTAGTAGCTCACTGTGTGTTGTGCAAGTGATGAGGGGATGAACACAGGCACAGCCCCATGCATCATCAGCACAACTAATCTGATACTTGCACGTGGCTGTTACAAAATGCAAAGATGACAACGGATTCATTGTCTTGTTTTGTCCAACCAACAGTTCAGAACCCAAAGATACTCCGTTCACAATCATGTGAGATACAGAACCGCAGCAAACACTTAAACATTTAGCAAATAAATTAACTAAAATGTTTAGCATTGACAAAATCACCCAATTTGGATGTTATCAGCCCCCTGACTGGCCACAATCAGTTATTCTCACAGATATTGCTGTCCTGCCTCGTCCTCTGCTTACTAGAAACCTCAGTAGGTGCTTCTTAAGCTTTGTAATCAGTGATAAACAGAAATAAATCTTGCTTTTGTAGGTTGTGTTAAAAAGCGCACCTCTTCAGCGATCATGGAAACAGAAGGTCAAAATGAAAGTAAAGTCCAAAAAAAAGGGAATGTTGAACTTATGTCTTATGGATAACAGTTTATGCCACCACTGCTGTTACTGCCTCTTTATGCAGACTTTAAAATGGAAAAACTCTGCAGTTGCTTTTGTTGAACAAGATGGAGTGACCACCATTGAATGAGGTGATAAAGGCTTACTGAGCCTGCTAGTAGGCATTTGATTACAACTGATTATAGCCATTGAATGGTCAGAAAACACTCAAAATGGGTGTCAGATGGGTGACAAAAGGCTTCAGTCTGTCTGTAAAGTAATGCAGGTCTGTATTTTATTTTATTTTTTTTTTTGCAAATGTCTTGTGATGGCCCTGGGGAAAAAGATTCATGCAATATGGCACTACTTACATAGAAAACAGAGACCATGTTCATGTGCATTTTAGTCAGGTTAGCTGAATGTAAAAAATGTGAAATCTGTCTACAGTCAAACATATAATGTAATTATAAGTGAGTAATCAAAGGGTGATTTGAGTTTAAATGGAGCTGTTCTATTCCAGCAAACTGAACAGATTAATTAATTAGCTTATCTAGATGTCCTAATACTTATTAGCTGAATGACATTTGATGGGAGTGCTGAAGATACTAAGTCAATTAACTGTCTGATGGCAGATTACTTTAAGTCACTTTTTAAGCAACACTGCCAAACACACTGTGCCCAGCTTCTCACATCTAAGATTTGTTGCTCTTCATGTGTCCTACACACCAATAAATTAAATGGTTTTGGACTGTTGGTGAGACAAAACAAGCAATGCTAGGCATTTTCTGTGTTTTAAGACATTGGAATCCATTTTTTTGTTTTGTTCATTACAACTCTTTATATACATTAAAACAATAAAGTGAAAACACGGTTGAATGATTTTTACAATATATTTATTTCGATTTTTTTCTTACAAAACAATTCCCTCATAAACCAGAACACACAAAATGCATAAAGAAAACTGTACAGTCAGTTTTGTCATGTCTGAACGTGTTCTAAACATGAACAATGATATCTACAACAGTGGTTCCTATCAATGTCTATCACACCAAGCGGTTCAGCTGTTCGGCCCCTTACTATAGGGTTAAAGGAGAGGTACAGAAATAGTCATGTGACACTGAAGGTAGATCCAAACAAACAACAGAAGTGAGCCAGTAATGTAGTTATATCAGCAAGCGCAGGTGCAGTCTCTTTGTTCTTGCTCTCCTTGACTCTAGTAGCAATGTTTTACTGCTGAATCGACCTTTAGAGAGAAGCTGAAAGACGTGACAATGAGAGGACAGAAAAGTGACTTTTTCCACAAGCAACTGTAAACTGTATGTGACTGTGAGAGATCACCAAGCGGTCCATGGTAATCATATTGGAGGCCTATTTTCACCACATGCATGTGTTAAGATTTGTCAAATACTGTTGGTTACTCATTTAGAGCCATTGGGAAGTGACTTTGGATGGGATAGTGACTTTAGGAAGCATCAGAGCCTGATTTTTTTGTTTTTTTGAGACAGAAAACTGGATTACAAATTTAAGAAACTTCCATTATAAGCATGATAGCATAAATGTATGTCAGATATATACTTATATATATATGTATATTTTTTTCTCTCCTCAGTGCAACAGTGGTCTAGGAAACATCATTGAGTCTTTGCTTTCAAAAAATTAATCAGTCATACTTTCATGCCGGAAAGGTTTTCATGGCAGATTAGCAGCAAATACCGAAGTCACAAACAAGAAGGACAAATCTGCTCCACTCCTTTGTTTACTTTTTCTTTTCTTACAGAGCATTGATTTCTACCCTACACATTGCATCGCAATAAGGGAGTTACAGGCACAACTACGCATTAGAAAAAAATGATTATTATTTAATTTAGGTTGCTTTTTGTTTGGGGAAACACACACAAGCAGATACGCCACAAGACTCCATTTGGATTTACAGTAGTTTTCTCACACTCAAGCTGGTCTTTGACATCGTGGTATATGATGTTAATATGTCTCACTTCTTTAAACCGCGTTAATGGGCTGCCATTAAAAGGTCAGGAACTGTTAAATCTCAAAGGCTGTGAGCATTTGTGCTGTGATGTCAAAATGTATAAGATGTAATATCATCATAAAAAAGTAAACTAAAAAAAAAATCCTCTTGCCACGTTATTAAGCATTGATTGAAGTACTGCTCACATTGAGCTTCATGCAAAGAATAAATCTTTTAGTTGCACAAGTGTGTTGTAAATCTGCATTGTTGGAAAGTGGCTGTTACAAAATTGCCAAATAGCAAAAAGAACTTCACAACACACAGCTTCAAGTCCTGATTTTGAAAACCTGCTAACACAATTAGTAGTGTCTGAAATAATCAAATGTTCAGCTGTTAATTATCCACCATCAGAGTGATGATAGATAATTAACGGCTGTGAGAGAATTGAATAGTTGCCAAAAAAAAGTCTCCTTTGAAAAAGAAGGTGGTCGTGTTAAACACCTGTTAAATATATTAGACAAGATAGGTATTAAACCTACTGCAGGAGAATGTTACAATTTCAGTTGTTTTTACAGAAGATGATACAACACAGTGACCTGCACAAAGACCCTGAGGCAGCTGTTGAAGTGAGACAAAACGGACCTTGCAGCACTTGAAAATCATTGTACCAAAATATTCCTCAAATGTAACAGAACTGGCAGCCATGATGACCTGATGAACAGATATTTTGCATCAAGCTCATCTTTGATACATATTTTAGTACATTCAGTATCAAATTTAAACTCCAATTTCATTCAGCTTAAGGCATTGTGAGTCTAGGTCAAATAAATTAGTGCTGTTTTTCCCCTCTGGAAAGAGTTAGACTGTCCTTACATAATTTGCAGGTCTGGACCACTCGTAAATGTGTTGAAATAAAATGTTACATGTGAACAAATTACACATTTTTTTTATATATATATGTATATATTCCACATAAGACCAAATCTGTTAGTATGAGGTGTTTGTACTAAAGTAGCTTGTTGTTTTTTTGTTTTGTTTTTTTTTTTAATTTTTGCAGCTCTTGATTTAAAGACAAATAAAGAAAAGGTCATTGCCCCAACACTGGAACCCATTTTCACCTATTATGTAAAAGCCATCAAAAGTGCTGTCCAAACTCAGCATTTATGTGTACACTGGCACTGCTGTCAAGAGGCAGGAATGCTAAGAGACTTTATGGTTCCAGTAATTTCTGATGACATTATTACATCTGCAGAGAAGCCGCAGCACTATATTGCTGCTAATGGATCATCATTATGATGACTAGTGCAAGTGGAAAACATAGTTACACAGAAGATGATGCAGTTGAACCACAGACAGAAAATATCTGCTATTTTGACAGATGGAGATTTGCTGGTGTTTATTCAGTTACTGCTTTCAGACAGATACTTTAGCCTTTTTATTCAAAAGTAGGTATACAGTGTTTAAGTAAAAGTAATTTATGCAATTCGACATTAGTATTCCCAGGAATTAGAAAAAAGGAAAAATGTTTAATATAGTACATATTGCTGTAAAATGTATCCCTACTTTTGAAACAGGTTGCAAGGCTTTGAAATATAGAATATATTTTAGCGTACACTAGTGGCTGCTATCCAAAAAATGTATTCTCTTACTAATTACCATGTGAGAAGTGTCCAGTCTACCTGACTTTATGTCTGATCTTGATGCATGGCTCTCTGAGGGGATGTACAAATGCTCACAGCCAGTCAGATAGCAGCTCTGATGCTACTTTGGCTTGGCCTCAGCATATGGGTCAGTGTAAACCGGAGTCATTACCCTGAGGGAATCTGCTAAGTGGTATAAGTGGCATTTTCAGGCTTCACAGCACTTCACAGCATTCTGAACCTGCTGTACTGCAGGTTCAGAATAAATGTGAGACAGCAGGGGACAGATTATAACATTGCAAGAGACCAAAAGATCTACTTTTCATTTCTGGTTAGGCTTCCTCTGCAACCGAAACATCCATTGTCAACGGCTAATGGACCAATTGAGCTCTTTGGATAGACAATGTAAATAGGGGTATTACACGTGTGTATAAAGCCAACCTCTGCTAGCATTAGGAGAATGAAAGCTTTCAGAGGGAGAATACAGTACAATACCATGACAAAGGCGAGTAAACAGATGGTGGTGGTAGCTTTTAAAAGGACTCAGGACACGCATACACTAAAGGCAGACAGGACAGACAGTTTGTGGTGATTATATGCAGCACTGGTGAAAACGACAAACATTGTTGAGATAAACAAAAACTGGAAAGCTTTTTAGTCTAAAAAAAGTGAGCATTGTGCATAGTTCATAGATCGTTATAACCCCTCTTCAGGTACCTATTTGCTGTGATAACATGGAAGGAAGTGCAATAATGTACAATTCTGTATAGTTAAGTGCACATAGATCACTGTTGCACTGAACGGCATTGACACTTTCTCCCAATAGAAATATCACAACAGATTTTTCGGAATATTTTCTCAATTACTCTATTTTTAAGTGTACTTTTGTTACAACAAACCCGCAGGTTTCCCTCTTGCTCAGTCCCACGGTTGAGTCCACAACTTATGTTCACATAAATCTTAATAATAGGTAATTTGGCCTGATCTTTTCCTTTTTTCCCCCTAATTCTAAAACGCGTTCTCTTTTTTTTTCTTCTTTGTCACTCATACCTCTCCAACCCAGACAACTGTATTCCCTCTCTTGATGTCTGACACCTCGCAGTGCGGCGTTCTCTGTTTGCCATTAAGAACAAAGAGGGACTCGGCTGACGGTGTCACCAGGTACTGTCCAAACAACCCACTGGAGACCACCACTCTGTTGGGACCTCCCCAGGGCCAGGCTTGGGGGGCCAGGGGCTCCTTGAGGCTCCGGAGAACCTCAGTACGGCCTGAGGACAGATCGGCAAAGAGCAGGTCCGTTCCTGAGCCTGAGGTGGCCACAGCCACATGCTGGTTGGACTCCGTGAAGGAAGGCTGAAAAACAAGATCAGAGACAGCCACAGGCTCGTCTATTTCCTGGTTCAGACTCAGCTCCCCTTGGAATGACACTGTCTGTACTATCAGCTTTGAGCTCTGTGGGTCAGGTGTCACAATGTAGCGCCCATCAGGTGACACGAAAGCCTGGCCTGTGACATTGAGGTTTGGCCCAATCACGGCGTCTGTCACACTGTCAATAAGGAGCTGGGGTGGGGCTAGAAGGCTCTTGGTCTGGCACTGGATGAAGTAGAAGCCACTCAGGTGTGTGTAGGCCATGCTGACAGGGATGCAGCTGTAGTTCTTTAGGCTGATGGTCTTGACACGGTGAAAGGTCTCCAGATCAATCTTGTGTACTGCGGGCTCATTTTTGAGAAAGACGAAGGCAAACCTAAATTGGCAAAGTTCAAAGGGAGGTTAATAGTCTTTCTAGAATTTCGGAGCAGTGATTAATACACATCGAGATTCTCATTAGAATTCTCATTTGCTCTTTTCTCCTTTGCTTTAGAGGGACAGCTATGATGAGAGAGCAATAAGGTCACCTGTGTTTTAAGGTGAGAGGCTGCTAAATGTGTACGGATTTACCTCACATGAGTGATGATGAGGTTAGTTGGAGGAATGAAGAAGTCGTTCACCCTCTGAAAAGTTGTGCGTATGGCATGATGTACTTCACCCACACTGGCTTGAGGAATTACCTGTAGACAGTACCAGGAAGATGTAATATGAATATTAAACACCAATACAAAGACGTGTGATTTTTATTGTGGTATAAACCCCAAAGTTTCAAAGTTTCCTTCAAAAATTGAAGTTGAAGTGGTTCAAAATGGAATTTAATCAAAATGTTCCTAACAAAGAAAGATCTTTGTCTCTTTTGATATTTTTTTAAAATAATCACTGATTAATATTAAAACATTTCTAGGATTTTGGAAGTATATAGTATGCTGGATTTAACTATAGACTTCACACATTGCTAGAAAAATGGGTTTTCCATGTAATCCCATAATTTTAATTACAGTTTAGAATGGCTTGTTACATTTTACTTTCTTCGCTGCTACTGTTGAGCATGCCACGGGGAATTAAGGTGGTTGGATTGTAATTTCAAAATGACATCCACATGGATTCCAAGAGCCAAGGTTTCCCAAAAAAGCACTGCACCGTAACAAGATATGCCACACTAAAGGTAATGGGAATTGGCCAGGCTGATGTTACCTAATCCCAGATTATTTTAATTTGTGAATATGTTAATATGTACCAAGAGAAACAGTATTCCAATTAGCTGTTTATGGTTCATGTGCCTGTTTCAACTGTAACAAGTGTTAAAATAACAGTAGGGATCCATATCAAAAATGTTTTATATAGTACTGGTTAGTTAGTTTAATGACAGGGTTAAATGTAAACCAGAATAACCAAATGTGTGACCTTTTAGCTTTGTCAAAATGCACTGCTGCTAGTTTCTGTAAGTCAAACCAAGGCTCATGTGTTAGGTCTTAAGAGCCAGAGCTTGTTCAGGTGACACCCCCATATATCGTGAAACAGATAAACATCTACATTATAAGACTTGAGCTGATGAAACACGGCCCCAGCTCAGTTCTCTGTAAAGCATCTTGATTAGTGATGGTTGTCTAAGGAGCACACACCACAATAAAAGCCCCATCTCTCATGTCATACAGCTGGCACTGAATCAGCATGTTTGTAAAGTGCTGGGAGAGTGCCTCCACTTTTGATACAATCCTGATACACCACCTTGTCCATGACACATGCTTCATCACGCATGCCTGCATGATCAGGTCAGTAGTCAAGGACGAGAGAGGTGGTTTATAGGCCATTTGAACCTGCTTGTTTTCCTTCTCAGTTTGCAACCTCCACTTTATATTTTCAGAGAAACTCACCTCTTAAAAACAGTTCTAGGTTTAGACACCAGGCAAATGTTGCTGAAGAGCATATAGGATATCTTTTAAAGTGGAAAGAGCTAAGTGTTAAATCTATTTTGATGTCTACGCCTACAACACTAAAGCTGAACCTCTACCTGATGCCCAGTGGGGGGGCAGACTCTGCATTCCTTCCTCAGAACTATCAAATATACAGAAATAAAAATAGCTGTTTAAGTTGCCGAGTAGTTACTTTTGCTACACTGCAGAAATACTCCTCAGAAGTGCTCTCTTTTTCCTCACTCTGCTGAATATCTCATCCATTACAAAAAAAAAAAAAAAAACAGATCAGCCAGTTTCTCACTGCATGCAAGACATGAAACGAGTCCTCATTAACAAAAAGTCATTACAACAGTTGCAGAATACAATGACGAGAGTTAATGAGGTTCAGTACACTATTACTCATGTATTAATAGGCAACTACGGTGGTCTGTGGGCTGCAGGTGCTCGCAACTTAATGCCACTGGCTTTCCTTTGTTATTGTTCAGCCTTGGATTTCATATTCACGCACTCCAGAATTAGGCCCAATTGAGTGTTTCACTGCCACTGCCTTGCTGGCTTATCTGATACCTAAGGGGGATTTTTGTTCTAACCAAGTAGCTTTTGGCTCTCAACAACATTCACTCTGCACATGCCTTGTGTAGGCTTTCTTTTTAATTTCCCATCTAGCTACAGTACATCTAAACGAGGTGGCATTCTTCAGATACTCCAGTGTTTTTCTGTGGTTTTCAATAAATCTTACAAGGCATTTTAATACCCCATGCAACGCATGCTGTATGGTTGCAGAAATTGTGCTTTTCTAATTAGAATTACTAGGAGAGCACTAAAGCACATTATGGATCCCATGGAACTAAGAGACTTACAATAAGTGCTTAATGCAACATTTTACAGCTTAAATTGATGATTTGCATTTCTTTTACTTTCAGTGTTATATATCATACATTTGTAAATGCATGCATGACATACATCACACAACCATTTATGTCAAGTTCTTTTAATATCAAACAATTGCTTGAGATTCTCCTACAAACAAGGATGGAAATCAAGCTACAGTGAGTATTTAGAAGTAATCAAAGTTAATAAATGAACTGTCAAATTAAACCACAAAATATGGCTAGAACTGCCTTCCTGAAAGACATGCCAGAATTTTCTGATCTGATGCCCCTATCGGCATGACTGTAATGAACCACTGCTGCAATAATTAAAGTCCTCTTTTATTATTTTAATTGACAGTACCACTAAAGAGATGACAGGAAGCAAGTTGGAGAGAGCAAAAAGCTCAAGTCTCCAGTCAGACTCAAAACAGCTTCATTATGGTTAGCGGCATGGGTGGCAGATGTATTTTAGAGGTTGTAGGTGTGCGTAAAGTTTGGGAAAAGTCATGATTTGAGTTGACAGCAAACTACCTAAATGTAAGGGACCTTAAAATAACAGTTTGGTTAAGGTTGGACAATTCAAACAAAAAAATGGAAAGAGAGAGCCAGAAATCAAACTGGGAATATTACAGTTAAGGTGCGTATTAACCACTAGACCACAGCACACGTCTTTAAATCATAACTTTGTCACGATCTTGCTGCAGCAGAGTGTGAAATTTGAGAAATACATTTTCTTCTCTCACATGAAAATATGTTTTTTAGGGAAAAATATGTATAAAAATATACCCCATGTACAAGGAAAAATACAAATGTTGGTGTGATACTTACGTATGCAATAATGCGTTTTCTGTGGCACATATTCTTAACATCCACTAAAGAGCGATACGTCTGATAAATGAATAGATAAAGTAAATTGGGATAGCATATGATTTATATAATATGATTTATGAACAGAATAAAAAAAAAAATTGAGGTGTACAGCCCAAATTGAAACATTGCTATTTTCCATGTGCACAGAGGTGAAAAAAAACAAAACAATGTGCCTGTGAGTTAAATGTCTTCATGGCACATAGACACAAACTGGACTGACAGTCTGAAAGGCCATGTCTCTCTCTGCCTGGCAGAGATTCCTCCATTTGTCTTCCCTAATGAATTGACAATCACATTCTCTTCACCGCTTTACACAAAGCGTTATTGAGCCATCCTCAAACTTGGCTTCTTAAAAAAAATGCTGCACACACCAGGATGAATGCACACCTACACTCATCTACACATCTTGAGCGCTCAAATTAACATGCACAACCAGAGACACACACTCATACAGATGTATGATCCGCTGAAGCAAAGCAGTGCTTCTGGTACTGACAGGCTGCTGCAGAACAGGTCAATTACTTTCAGTCCAAATGATAATGACATTATCAGACCATTTATTTGTGGTGTGATCCATGTGGCCTCCAATCCATTATGTAGTTTGTCTGCAATTGCATTTTTGATTGATTCATACCCTGTTCACTAATTATTCATTACTTCTGGACCACTGCAGGAAGAGAGGCGCAGAAAAATACATTTTCTGCGTGGATGTTGTGCAAAGCTGCTCTTTGTACTTGTTTCAAATTAAATGAGGAGAACACTGTTTTCTTCTGTGATGAAAAACATCTTTTGATAGAATTTTCTGCTGTTTTTAAGATTACAACTCTGATAGAAGTATAAAACCACTCCAGTATAATGACCGTGAGTGTTCCCCTTAACTGTTATAACTACACAGAAACAAATCTCCAGCTTGTGCACCTACACTCAGTGAAGAAAACCTTGTGCAAACCTGAAGAAACTGGAACTCTATGCACACATATTGAGGCTGGCCATGCAGATTGTAAATCAGTGGAAAACTGTTAAAGCCCACACACAGGAAGTTATCCTTTCACTACTTTTTGCTTGTTGCCAAAGAATAGTGGCACCTTGAGATCCAATACAATCTAACATTAAAGCTAAAAATAATTATGTAAAATGGACACGTTACACCATCATGAATTGAAGTGTTATCTACACAACCATCTGACAAACTACTGCAGCATCATTAACAGCTACATAAGAGCTTAAGAATTAACTGGAGTAGGAAAAAATAGTTCATGCATTTGAGTGAATTTCTGAATGTAAAATGAGTCATTTCACTCGAAAAATTCTCAGAAGAATAATAAATTTGAATGTATCATCCCTGTGCAGTCCTTGTAATAAATAGACATGGCACATCCCCAAATCGTAAAGAGAGAACACAAGTCCTCAGTTGATTACAATGCAGCTCCTTCCCCCAAAGAGACAAAGCAGAACAATAAACATGTTTTTGTCATTTACAGAGATTACAATGGGGTCCCTTGGTAACTTTACTCGTGGCAGTGTCCTCCCATATAAATACTGGCCCTTTAAAAACAGCATCATCCCCCATCGGTACCAGTTCTGCTCCCTTCCCTCTTCCTTCCACCTTCTTGACCCTCTCTGCATCTTCCTCCCTATTCCCTTGTCTCGACCCATCCCCTGAGGTGGATTAAATACAGCCACACCTGTGATCATTTCTCATTTGTGAAGCCTCCAGCACCAGCGGTCCAAAGGGACGCTAGGCACAAGCCGACAACACCACAGCTGTGAATTGTTGTTTTGCTGGCTTGGTAAATGCTTTGAAACATACATAGATTAGTTTTTGTCACACAAATACTTATCACATAAACAAGGATGCTGATCCACAAGTGTGCTCAATTAGCTGTAAGCCATGGTTTTCCTCGTTTGGTAAACACTTTGCATCTAACATAGATTTATACTCTCACAGGAAACGAATCACTCATCAGAGTTCAGAAATACACACACCACAAAAGTAGGTGTAGAAATATGACGATAAGCTGGTCTATTTTATAATATTGTAGCTGATCTAAGCTTTGTTTCATGTTTGATGATCACCACTCTGATGAAAAAAACAAGGCCGCAACGCAGGTGAACTCCCTGTTCCTTACTAAACAAATAAAAATATAAAATAATAAGCTGTCTTTTTGCAGATGGGAGACAAAACAGAGCTTAAACAAAATGCTTAAGTGTCACTTTAGTAGTTGATATCCGGTTGCCTCTTGCTCCCAGGGCTGTTTTAATGTTCACTATTTGCCTTGTCTTTTAGAAGGACCCACTGCAAAGTACTTGACACTTACCTGAAGTGTTGGGTGTGTTTTGTCCATATCCCCCCACGTTAGGACCCACACCTGGTCATGTGATTTGTCATAGAGCATCTTTACTGGAAAAGGGTCTGTTGCTACAGCCTAGAGGACATAAAGACAGTGTGGGGGAAAGAAAAATTGCGTGTGACATTAATAATCTTATAACTGGACAGAAATATAGCTCATGTTGGTAGAAAACTCAAAAGGCCAAGACAAACATGATGAAAAAGAATAATTCTATTCTACATATTATTAGATTAAAGACAATTTAGACAATACATACAAACACTGAGATAATTTAGAATCACAAATGTATTGTTATACAATTGTAATTATCGTTCTCTGTTTATGAAATGCTCAAAATTATGATGCCAAATTTTAAAGAACCCAGTGTCTGTGATTAAAGGTACCTTGTGGACCTTTGTGATCAGTGTTTTTGAGTACAATGTTTTGTGAAGTTTTGGATGTGATGTCTTTCAAATGGTTTTACAATTTTTCACTGAGCTACAGGTGGTAGTACCATAATTAAAATAGAGAAATGTGCCCACAGAAGGAGTGCAGATAAAGAAGTAGTAAGCCAGATTTAAAATCTCTAAAAACTGGCTTTGCAAATATACAGTACTGTGCAAAAGTCTTGAGCCACCCCTCATTTCTTTATATTTTGCTTATAAGGAGCCAGACTTTCTTGTAATTTTTCAAAGTAGTCTTGAGCAATAGTTCTCCAGGCTTTCTGAGGGTCTTTCAAAGTTTTTCTTTGGACATTGACTGCTTTTTCACTCATTTTCAGTCCAGTCCTTGTACCTGACCGTTTTCAGAGGAATTTCTTTTTCTTTTTTGTGTTAAGCCACTTAACACTGACCTATGAATCATTCAAGCATAAAAAAGGCACCAAACTCAAGGGATGAACCAGTGTTGTGTCTGCACTTTAGGCACTTTATTACTAGCTGCCTGTCACAAAAAAACACATAATGCCTGTAAAACATAACATAGTTTGACAGGCATAAAATAATATTTTTGCACCGATAAGGTGATTCCCAAAGAGCTACTTGCCGATACCCAGCAGTATCTAAAAGTCATGTCCTTAAGAAATAGGGGGAAAAAATCCAAAAACCCAAGAGATGCATCTGGACCTTCAGTTGATCCGTCTACCCTTTACTGAGCCCTTAATCAGAAATGGTCTCAGTGGCTGTCAAGAAGCCTTTCTTAAGGACGGGAAACAGGAAGAAAAGGCTGAGGTATGCCAAATTACTCAAGAATTGGACTGAAAATCAGTAGCAACAGGTCTTATGGAGTGATGAATCCATATTTTTGGTTCAAATCATTGTCAATATGTATGGAGGAGGTCAGGAGAGAGGTATAACAGTGAGTGTCTGCAGCCATCTGTAAAACACGGTGGAGGCTCTGTCATGGTTTGGGGCTGCATTTCAGCCAGTGGTGTTGGAGATCTTGTTAAAATTGATGAAATTATGAACACAGAAAAGTACCGTCAGATTTTGATCCACCATGCAATACCATCTGGAAAGCATCTCATTGGCAGCAGCTTCATTTTTCAGCATGACTATGATCCCAAACACACTGCCAATGCAGTAAAAGCATGCCTACTTAAATTACAAGAAAGCTTGCCTGAGAGAGTTCAGGCTGTGTTGAAGAATAAAGGTAATCATACCAAATAGTGACTTTCAAGCTTTTTTAGAATTGTACAAACTCTGTTTTTGACCTTTATACTGTATTTCCATGTATGTTTGCATGTTTCAATAAATCATTGCACCTATTTCTGATACTCCTAGCAAAATATAAAGAAATGAGCGGTGGCTCAAGACTTTTGCATAGTACTATAGGAAGAAGAAAAATTTGTTTAGCACCTTTCGACTCCAACACTTTCACTGTCACTTGCCAAAACCTAATTCTTTGTGGGATATTTTATTAATGACCTAAGACTTGCCAACTTAAGGGCATGCATCAGGGCCGAAATAGCTGACTTGTAAAAACCTTTTAGCAACATGCTTAATGCTTTGCTCGAAAACCACAAACATAAAATAGGTCAGATGTTTTGGAAACAATATAATCTGATGAAAACAAACTGAATGCACATAGGAGATATACAGTATGTATGAACTGTGGATTTATGACAGAACAGCATACTTGCTGACCAGATAATCCACTTGGTAACAAAGTCAACAGAAAACCCTTATCACATCAGGCCACTGATGGAGTGCTAAGGAGAAAGAATATAGGAATTTAAACAAAAAGTATATAGCGTGCAATTTTACCGTGTTACTGCTGAAGAGATTTTAGTGGAGGTATCTGACACACATTCGGTGTGTCAGATCCCTGATGTGTGTCAGGTATCTTTAAGTTCATCAGAAAATGAACTTAAAGAGATGGTAAAAGCAGAAGGGAAGGGAAAGGGCAGCCAGAAAGAGAAAAGAGAGAGAGATGGGAGAGGTGGGGAATATACTAAACCTCTGATCTGCTGCAGTGTCAACAACGAAGAATAACACAATCCATTACCCTGCTTCTGGCTGGGTGGACAGGGAGCTGCTGACACCTTCACCAGTGGAGCGAGACCACAAGCTTTTTGTTCAGTAATGGGAGGTCCAGCCCTCTGTTCTGCACTGGTCAGCCAAGTGTCAACTCAGCATGTGCCTATGTATAGTATGAGGAGATGTATGTGTGTGTTGGTTCCTACATAATGGGAGCAGAGGTAAACCTGGGGTCAGGCCTCGATGCAGCAAACTGGGAGGCAGTGGACATGTAAAAGTCCAACATACTGTAACTTTTATGGTAACAATTGTTATTAAGGAGTAATTTGTTCAAATGAATGTTAGTTTTAAACAACACTATGAACTATGAACCTTCTTTGTTCATATCACAAGATTCTCCTAAGGAGAAAGAGGTTGTTTTTTTTTTGCCTGCTTGTTTTGGGTTAAAGGAAAAAGAACCGGTTTTGATAGCTGTTTCCTTTTGGATCCCATTTTGGGGTGCAAAAACATCCAAAGCTGCTAAGCTCTGATCCCAACAAATGATAAGAAGTGAAGGTTAGAGGGTTATGATGGTAAATCTCAATGTGCCAGAAACACAGTATTTGCTTTGTTACCATTCTTTTTCTATCTTCTTCTCTAGCAAGATGGGATTTTGATATTTGAGTTTTAGTTCTTTTGAAAAAAAAAGTTGTAAAGAAAACTTTGGTCTGAAAAACACCCCAAAACAAAGCAAAAAACCTGCAAATCTTTGATAAAATCCAATAAGCCAGTCACATCGATTATTATTATTATTATCATTGATTATATCTTTTCCTTGGGACCCTCAACTTTATTGCCAAACACAATAATTATTTGTTTAAAGGAAACACACAAATAATTATCATTCAAAATGTATTTTTGCTTATTGTAGTGACTGGTAGTAGTTAAATTCCACAAATCACAAATGTGACGGACAATTCTTTTTGAAAATCAAAATATAAATTGTCATATGTGCCGTTTTTTGTGGATAGTCTGTGAACGTTTTTAAAAGGTTTTCATTAAAGTCAGTATGTCAGAATTTGATGTTGTAGGGTAGTTTGGATTAAGATTGATACCTCATTAAAAAAAATTTGGCATATTGTTCAAAAGTTATATGAGTATACATACATGTTCAATATTTGACCCATTACTGGAGCTGCATTGCTCGAGATGTAGACATGAAGCTTGTTAAAAAGAACAGTCATGGGACTGTCCGCAATCTGTCCTGTTTTCAGTGCAGTTCATGGGCCTGCCTCCAGTGGCCCCAATGGCAGACGACAAAAGTAAAAGATATAGTAAAGGTTGATACATTGCGTGTTTCTACACACCTTTTTTGCTTGTCCTTCCAAAAATGCAACTAAACCCCAAACCTAGTGAAGAGATGGCAAACAGCTGCAGCAGCAAAAAACTCAAAAGAAAGTAGATTTCTATGTCTATGCTTTAGATGATCTCCCGTAGGTCACATGAGAGTATGTATTGCTAAAACAGAAGTACACATGCCACGGAGGACCACTTTCATTGTTCAGGAAACCCGAATATCTTTAAACTGCTGGAGCAAAGATGCTCGTTCGAGCTTAGAGAAAAGAAAACGCATAACAGAATCATGAATGACAACTGTGTGCCACTGATTTACTGCAGCCTCAAAAGGAACCAGTATAGTAAGTTTAAATGACTACACAAACAGAGGTTTTTTGCCATCTGGCTTTCTTTTTAATTAGCTGATGTGCTGTTTGTTTATGGACCCAACGGGAGGCTTAGCTGGCACAGGTCTGGCAATATTATAGTCAAGGTTAGATTCCTTTGTTGAGGAAGATAACAAATGTGCTATTTCCTTTCTTGGAACAGCATGAAAACCATGAAAGCCTCTATTGTTGTAGCTTCTCCACATGTTTACAGCCTTCATCCTAGTGTCCTTTGGGAATTTTGAATGGAAGGATTCAGAAAAGTGCACAAGACTTTTTAGACTTTTCACTATAGTAAGCAAATGATAAAACACCCAAGAATAAAATCAGCAATAAAGGCCAGTCCTGGATTTCTGCTTTAACACAGTTTTTTTTTTTTCTGTGGATGGTACTACTATGAGGTCTGATCCAAAACTTCAGACATCATCCTTAAAAAAAAGCAAGACCCATATTTGTTTGAAATTTCGCTGCCATCAACTTTAAAGTACCCACTTTATGTTTGGAAGCCTATCAAACACCATTTGCAACATGTGGTGGATCTCTACTGTATCAAAAAGGCAGCTGCTGAAATGGCTTGTCATTTCAGGGGAAAAGGACGAAGCAGCAAAGAGACAAATCTAGGTAGCAAGCAATGCCTTTTTTTGATGAAGCCAAAAATAAGTCCTGTAAGCAGCCGCACTGTAATGGACCCAAATGTCTTTGCACCACAGTTTAGGTCATTAGCGCTGAATGTTCTCCCTTTGAAGCCTCAGGTCATGAAAGTAGAACTCTATACTGAGTATGACCACAGAAGGTCACCCAGGACCTGCTGATGGCGATCCTTTAACAAGGTACTGCTTCTGTTCCAGGTTGCAGAGCACAAATACGTGCCTTCAAGTGGTCACAAAGGCATTTGTAAACACCTTTTAGACAGGACACGACAACAATGGTCAAAGTTCACATTAGTTGCAGTTTGACCACTGCATGCTGTGATGAATTTCCACATGGTCTGCTGAAATGAGGCAGGTACAAAAGGAAACATTGAAGAAAAGAGGATATTGTGTGTGTGGTCCCTGAATTATATGACAAGTCTGTGTTTGCATGAGGACTGTGAAAGGAAAATAGACATGTCAAGTGCTTGTTTTAACATTTTGGTTGCTTGTTTTACAAAAGTTATGACCGTTGTATTCACGTGACTGTCTTGATTTGTGTGCAATAGGACCAGTCAAAACCTTTTGATCACACCTTACTTGTTACCAAGGAATACAAGTTAACCACGTCTTTACAGGTTATATCATCACCCCATTTCTGAGGCAATCTGTCCACTAGGACCATTTTTATACCTCAATTCTTCTGTTCATTCCTTCATTCAGATAAGGTACTTTCTAATCTTTTGCCTACAGCCCAGCTTTCTGACTGTTATGTGGCTGCGACACAATATAGATAGATGGCAGAGACACGTTTGAGGCCACCTATAGAATCCAGTTATCATGTCACAGAGTGCTGCAGTCGGTAGACTCATCCCTTTTGGAATGTTTCCAAAATGAGAGACCTTAAATAAAAATCACAGATCAGCGTGTTAGGTCACCTTCCTAAGATTAGAATGCATGGATCATTCTTAATTTTCTATTTAATTAATAAAAACTGTTTTGCTCATGATTTTCCTCATGCAGCCTGCCACCTCCTGTTTTAAAAGAAATGACAAATGTGCTTTGTGGAAAAAAAAAGAGGGCCTTGCGATAACAAAAAAAGAGAAGAAAAGTAAAAAAGGATGAGGCATTAACCTCCTGCACCCAGAGGCCAGAGAGGGTCTTCAAGAAGGGGGGTGGGGGGTGGGGTGGAAGAGGAGGGATAGGACAGTAAAGGGCAGAAAAGCAGTTTTACAGTGTTGGATGAAGTAAAGAAAACAGGCAGCTAATCACAGGTTGCAGTTCACTGTGGGATACGACCTGTAAGAATAGCTTATGCTACATATGTATCAGAATGTAGTAATGTAGTAATGTTCAAAAAAGTAATATAGTTTTGTATTTAATCTTTATGTGCAAGTTTAAAAATAACATTTCTAAAGCAAAAACATATCCAGACTCAAGCAACTGACTACTGACAAGAAAAAGCCAAATAACAGGGTAAAGTTGCAGGTTTCTAATGGCAGTTTTGAATTTTTTCTTTAATTATGAGAGAATGAGGAAATCATTCATATCTGACTTTTGCTCATCTCCTCTTTCTCTTCCACCTCCTTCTCCTTTGAGTTAGGCCTATTTCCTCTCATCCTGCACCTCAGTATAAATGATGATGACCCTGGGAAGGACCCCTGAGAGATTTAGTCTCTAAACAGCCGTTACAGGCAAGATAAATGGTAAGCCAACTAGCACCCACCTGGGCACCGTATTGTTTCAAGCACCTGAAGTGCATTTAATTTATTTTACCTTGCATGAAGCTTCTTACATTGCTTGCAGTTCAATAGGGTAGCCAATGAATATCAAGTGTGCTGACTGAAATGATACTTGTCATTAGTGATTTGCCAGCTCTACATCTAGCTAAAAAAATCATCTGTGGTTCACTCACTATCAAATTTGCCTCAACAACTAAGGCCCCAGTCACAGAGGCCTAGAGACTGGTTGGCGACCATCTGGCAACTGCCGGGTGTGATGGAAAAATGTGTAATCCCTGATCTGTTGCAAGTGGTTGCTGGCAGTCACTGTGAAATTGACTGCTAGAGCCCCATTCACACAGGCATAGAAACTGTTCAGTTATCCCCTGGTAGCCTGCTAGGGAAAAGAGTGTATTAATTGCCTTGTTAGCGAGCAGTTGCTGGAAGTTGTGATTGCTTTGGTTGCTTTGGTCACCAGTAGTTTGCATGGAAGATGCTGACTTGTCTGTAAACGTTCATAAGCTACTCGCCAAGTGGTAGTGAAACTGTGGAAAGTGCGACACAAACTGGCTGTGCCTTTTGAAATGTGTTGGGTGTAGCTGTAAGCCAGAGCTTTTACTTTGAAGGTGAACAGTCTCTGTTTCTGTTTGCATCACACTATTTTAAGTTTCACTACAGCTGGAGAGTAAATGGCGAGTGTTTTCGAAGTCGGTGTCTTCCATACAAACAGAAGACCGCAGCAATCTGCTAGCGACCAAAGCAATCACAAGGAGGTGTTTGGTGCAGCATCATCCTTGTGACCGATTTCACCCAATGACAGCCAGCAACCATTCGCCAGCCAGTCGCGGAATATACATTTTTCCCTGGTGACGGGAGGTTGCCAGGGACTCGCAGACTGATTTCTGCCTGTGTGACTGAGGCCTAAAGATTTATGGAGAAGAAAATAAAACTGCCACATTGTTCTTGTATAGCAGTGTGGTAGATCTTCTCTAGTAGCATACAGTATTATAGGAAAAAAATAATATCAGATTTATATTTTGCTCTCATCCCATTTGAATACTACAGAAACAGTTTTTGTGTCCACAGTATGATCTTAATATGCAAATCAGTTATCACTTAGGTTGCTTGTAACAAACATACCAGAGCCCAGGCTGAGAGAAGCTCTATATGGGCCTTATTTTCCTTACATTACCAAGCAAATGTTAGTGTTAGTAACTGTAGCAGTTAGCAGTAAAGAAGCAAATTAAAGTGACCTTTTAACATGCTGGATATTTCTCAAGAATGTGGTTAAAAAAAGAAAAAAAAACTTGATTAAAATCAACTAAATAACAGCCATTGTGCACTACTGAAAAAAGGTAACATTTTCATTTGACATGATGCTGAAGCTAAACTTTTCTTCCAACTCAACTCTGCTAACATACAAAGTCTGCCACAGAAGCTTGTCAGTCGTAAACGTAAAGATAAATAATTTCTGAGATGTTCTTAGAATGGTCTTTGGTCTTTGGTGTGTTTTAACAGGCCTGCCTTATAACCTTCTCCACCCACCTGTACCACCTTCTGTGCTTGAATATCGACCACCAGCACTCGGCTCTGGAGGGGCTGGGTCACGTAGATGTACTTATCTCTGATGTTGACTGCTGAGGACCACACGCAGTGTTGAGGTGACACCCCCTCACCTTTAGGGCACATCTCCTCCTGGGAAGAGCCAACAGGGGAGATGATGAGAGGAGGGAAAATGTTGGGAGGATCAGCAGTGTGCTGCCTTTTACTCTACCATCCATCCATGATTATCAAAAAGGCCAAAAAAAAATGTTTTTCCCTTTTTTTTTCTTTAATTGCAGACAAAAGTGCAGGGAGAGCAAAGGTGACGGGACATGCATTGTCATTATTGTACATTTATGAAATAATAGAAAATGGTAAAAAGGTGTTTTGTCCTACAGAACTGTTTCATTTGTTCAACGAAACATATCGTTTTGATAGTCAAAACAAAATCCAAATCTTCTGATTTACAGCAGACAATTTTAAAATGAACAGAGTCCAAAAAAAACCCTGAAGCTGGCAACAACATGTTTTGCTTATATTTACTTATTTCATCATCATTGTTTGAAATTGACAGTTAACTATTAATTACACCAATAACTGCAATATTATATAAACTGGAAAAATATCACAAGATTTTATTTACCATACTGTGAAGCCCTACAAAGGTGCATATGGATATCTTTACAACTGCTTGCTTCACTTCACTTATACTTTTAATACTGAAAACAACAATAATTGTTACTTGTTGTGGATGTTTCTCTTAGAAAACTGGTGTTTCTATTCTTAACGTTTAGAAAGCAGACTTTGCAATAATTTGACTCAAATATCGACTGACTCAACATACTTCTCCTGTAGGCACTGTAGTCCGTTGTCTTTGCTGACAAGACAACTATGCACATACTCCCTCACTCACACTATACTGATGTAATCACTAATGCACACACACACAGAGGTTGTGTTCCCAGAGTTACCACCTCCTCTCCACCTCACCAAAGTGGAGAAACTGCTGTTTATAGCAGGAACTGGCTAACACATGGCCTATTGAGTTTGTATTGATCTCTAATACAATTACAGGCTCGTGTAAAACCCAAATCCCTCAGAAGAACAAGAACTTTTACCATCTAAAGCCCCCTGCTCTTGGAGAGGGATGTTCTCTAGTGGATTAAAAACCCCAGGTATACAGTCTATATACTCTGTAGTTGCGAGCTGTTGACTAATGGACACGAGTAATCTTATTACATTTAGTAAGTTGAGGAACACTCAATGACACCAGGGAGGGAGGAGGAGGAAGGGCGGCCTTGGATTTGGTGGCAATTTCCCTTCATGCTGGACTAAAATGAAGAACTATAGAATAGAGATTTTAAAAAAACTAAATAAAATAAGTAAATAATCACTTTTTATAATCTGGTTTGACTGTATACGTACTGGTTATTATTTACAAATAGATGACCATCCATGTTGAACAGTATGCCAAGCTGACCAGCATTTTAAATTTAGAATCAATGATCAGTGTCAGTCCATCACTTGCCATTGAATTAGACAGTTCTAGGTTTAACATCCACCATTCTGGTGGCCTGTTTGGGGTTGGGATGTACACTCACTGGCTGCTTTATTAGGTACACCTGTTCAACTGCTCATTAAGGCAAATATCTAATCAGCCAATCACATGGCAACCCGATGCATTTAGGAATGCAGACAGTATCAAGATGACCTGCTGAAGTTCAAACCGAGCATCAGAATGGGGAAGAAATGTGATTTAAATGACTGTTGGTGCCAGACGGACTGGTCTGAGTATTTCAGAAACTGCTGATCTGCTGGGATTTTCCCACACAACCATCTCTGGAGTTAACAGAGAATGGTCCAAAAAAGAGAAAATATCCAGTTCTCTGGGTGAAAATGCCTTGTTGATGTCAGAGGTCGGAGGAGAATGGCCAGACTGCTCTGAGCTCACAGGAAGGCAACAATAACTCAAATAACCACTCTTTACAACCAAGGGACGTAGAAGAGCAACTCTGAATGCACAACATGTTAAACCTTGAAGCAGATGGGATACAGCAGCAGAAGACCACACCAGGTGCCACTTCTGTCAGCTAAGAACAAGAAACTGAGGCTACAGTTTGCATGGGATCACCAAAAGTGGATAATAGAAGACTGAAAAACATTGCCTGGTCTGATGAGTCTCAATTTCTGCTGCAACATTTTAGATGGTAGGGTCAGAATTTGGCATAAACAACATGAGAGCATGGATCCATCCTGCCTTGTATCAACAGTTCAGGCTGGTGGTGGCACACTTTGGGTCCCTTAGTACCAACATAGTTTAAATGCCAAAGCCTAACTGAGTATTGTTGCTGACCACGTCCATCCCTTTATGACCACAGTGTACCCATTTTCTGATGAATGCTTCCAGCAGGATAACGCATCATGTCACAAAGCTCAAATCATGAATATAACAGTGAGTTCACTGTACTCAAATGGCCTCCGCAGTCACCAGATCTCAGTCCAATAGAGCACCTTTGGGATGTGGTGGAACGGCAGATTTGCATCATGGATGTGAGTGCCTAGGGGAGTGCACATACTGCCTGGCAAGGGAGCAAGAGACAGATAAACCAAGAGATGTCCTGCCCAGATGGTTACTGAGACCAGCATACTAGACTGCAAGCTAACAAATCAACAGAATTTTTATTAACTCTCACCGAATTTGTAAACAGTTGGACATGAGGGGAAGGGAACCCTTTTACAATGTGTGGGGTCTAAGCAACTTGTATAGCGAATGTGACTAGCTCTATTCAGTCATCATAGGTAGTTAAAAAAAATATTTTTCACTGCTTTAATTAAAGTTTTTTATTTTGACAACTCTTACAGAGAGGGACAGAGAGATGGTTTGTGAACACTGACAGGGCATCCTGATTTACTACCTTCAATGATCTTGAATTTCAAGGACAAGTCCCTGACATTTTAAAGGATAATTACATGTTTCCCTTCTATGAACACCTGGTACCTTATAGTCATTCTTTGTATTATGATACAAAAAACGAATTAATATCTTTTACTACCTGACAGTGAGATACTTGGGCAGTGTACCATGATATGATGAATGCATGTCACTCCTACTATAAAAACATACACCAATTGGTGTCTTTCTACCTTACACATAATTTGATTTTAAAAGCCATCTGCTCAGCAATTACAAACACCACCACCCCGAAATCTATTTAGTGAAATATGGAGGAAGCTTGAAACTCAGCTATAACTCATTAGCTAATGGGGACTTTTTGTGTATTTTCTTTTTATTGAATTTATTCCATTATTAAATTCACATGCACTTACATAGGCCGCGACAATCCTCTCTGTCCGCTTCATATGTCTGCGTATTTCACATTCACTAGGCTGAAGAACAGTGATGCCCTCATCAGAAAACACGTAGAACATGTTTCCCACACTTAACCCTAGAAGACAAGACAGGAAAACAGAAAATGCTTTTAAAAACCAACAAATACAAATTAAAAACATTAAAAAATACAACTCCCATCTTATCTGACATGTGTGATGGGCATTTCAATTTTCCTGCTGGAGGAGACGCAGCAAGACTCTATCCAGTTAGTATGCTATCATGTTAGCATGGATGGCCAGTGTGTGGCTGCCAGCTGTTTGACAGTGCCTATAAAGGATCCTGTCAGCAACTTGTCCACAGACTACCGTAGCAAGAGGCATCAAATTAAAGACAATTTGTGTAAGGCAACTTTTCACATGTCGTCTGCTTACTGTAAACAGCTGCTGATGACTTAGCAAGTATCACAGTCTCTTGTTAAGGCACTTGGAGGAGCCAGAAACACACATGAGCAGCAATGATAGGCATAAGCAGGTACACATTTATAAAAGATGCATGCAAAGACAAAAACTGGTCTTGGTGAGTGATTTGTTAGACTATTAGGACATTATTTTTGCAGAATTGTACTGTGAGGTATCAGAGTATTTGCACAGCTCAGCGATTTAAAAAATGAAAAATGTGCAAGCATGCAATGCCTAGCTAAACACTGACATATGTGTTTAGAAACTGAAAAAAAAAAAAAAAAAAGCCAAGGATCTCTGCTCTCACACACACGATTAATAAAGCAAAACTCATAAATATCCATGTGCTTGGACTGTATTCTACACCATTCTGGCTTCTTTTAGTCCTATGGTAAACCATATGTGGTGGCAATGTATATTCAACAGATTAGCTTCGTATTATATTCTAAACCACAGTGGGTTTTTCAATGCACTAGTAAATCGTACGTGTGGAAATGCTGATGTGGTAATAATATTTACTCCATAAATACAGGATGGGTTTGTATACTGCTGAAAACCACAAAGCTGTTTTTCTTGTTGCCACCACACTGGGTCTGTGGTATTATTTACAAAATACATAAAATTCCTGCTTTTGTGCAAATGTTTCCCCCTAAGTGTTCTGGGGGAAAAAAACTTAGAAAGCACACTAGCAAAAGGATGAAACACTTTGGGCATGCAAGGGGGGAGAGCAAAACTTAAAGGAAAGTTTTGCTGGAGAGAAAACAACTCAGTGATTCTTCCGGACAGCAGGGCAAACATCTTGGTAAATCATAAATATCCAGCTGCAGGCCCTCTAGAGCTACAAAACATGCTCGTCGCATTTTCTTATTCACAAGAGTACAAAAGCGTTTTCAATGTATTACCTTCTTCTCTCCACAGAATGTTTGCAACTGCACAATCAGCCGTTGAGCACAAGAAAATGGGAAAAAAGGAGAAAAAAAAATTATTTCAACCCAAGAAAATATTTATTTTCAGAAACAGGAGATGAGTTGTCTCATGCCATGTCAAGACAAAATATGTTTGACAGGTACAACATGTTCCTCACTGCTGCTGACAGGTCATTTTTCCTTTTAGAGCAAGACATAACTCTTGTCTTGAGACAAGAGATAGCATCAATTATTCTGTTTAACTTCAGCTGATTTGAGGAACTCTTTTTGGGTAACGATCCTTAACAGGTCAAATGATGCAACATAATGAAAGACCAAAATTTAACAGAAACCTAAGGTATTTGATTTGATTTGGTTAAAACATCATTATCATTACCAAAAAATGAATGGAACATCTTGCAGTGCTCTCAAAACAAAAAATGGAGGAACTTGTCTACTAATATTTTTTTGCATTATGAAAACACAGGAAGAAAGAAATCTAACTCTGGATTGTTCTCTCAAATTGATTTGGGTTTATACCAAACTGAAAACTGAAAAAAGAAAAAAAAAAAAATCTTAAACCAAAATGTCACATCCGGTTTTTTTAAGTGATCTTTTTTTTCTGACTTTTGCAGTGTTTCCTCATCAAATTTTAAAAAATAATTTCTAAAGATTCCAAATTATCTTTCTATCCATCAATCCAAACCATTTTCTACCAATGTCCAGGTCCAGGTCAAGGGGGAAGCAGTCTAAGCAGAGATGCACATACTTCCCTTTCCCAGGCACTGTCTCCTGCTCTTCCGGGGAGAAACCAAGGCAATCCTATACCAGCTGAGAGACATAATCTCTCCAGTGTGTCCTGGGTCTCCCATGGAGTCTACTCCCATGTGGACATGCCCGAAACACCTCACCTAGGAGGCACTTAAGGGGGCTTCTGGCCAAATGCCCGAACCACCTCAACTGGCTCTACTCTGATCTGTCCCTGGATGACCGAGCTACCCACCCTATCTCTAAGGGTGAGCCCACACACTCTTCAGAGGAAGCTCATTCCTGCCACTTGTATCCGCGATCTTATTCTTTTGATCACTGCCCAGAGTTTGTAGCTGTAGATGGTGGTAGAAACATAGATCGACCAGTAGTAAACAGTTATGCTCAGCTCTGGGGATTGGGCAGCAGTGGCAGGCAGAGAGATTGGAGGTCTGATCCCCGGCTGCTTAAACTTGCTTTAGGGACATATTCTAAATGATAGATTCAGGGTTTTTCCTTCATTGAATTGTTTCTGGTGTGCCCAAAGCGATTTTAGTCAGAGCCAAAGGAAAATCATCAGCGTAGACATATTTATGTATCAAATGGTCAGAAATAACAAGAAAATGCATGGATTTCTGTCAAAGGACATATGTCCTTTACTGTATGTGGATGAACTGTGAATATGTGCATGCATTTTCTCTCCCTGAAGGCCCATTCTAAGCCAGCAATTATCCCTCTTTTGCAGGGATAATACCACAAAAAGTTTTGGGGGTTGGCTGCAGTGTCAGAATAGGCAATGATAAATTCTTTTATTGGCCTACATACATGACAGTCTACGCTTTGGACCCTCAACAGTTCTATCATTGAAGAAAGAAAGGCAGCAAATTCCTTATAAGGAATTTGCTGCCTTTCTTTCTTCACTGACTTGACTATTTCACTTGACAGCACCAAGTGAAATGTTTAAACAGATTGAAACACAGTTTTATGGACAACAAAAAGGTCACTCTTACAAGTTTCAGTGTTCACAGAGATAAAAGATCCTACCTAAGGGATGACCATCTCAGCAGCACTTTGTCCCATATTATCTGTTGTTTTCCACCATTAAAAAGAATGAGCTAAAATAGGACATTATTGTGCCTGATATTGATCTTTTATTCGGGTCATCCTGTGTCTGATATGTTGGGATACGATAGAGCTAGTATTGTGTCTGAGCTCAGCATTACTGTAAAAGAAGTCTGGCTTTAAAGTGCAGCTGCTGAAATCCAGCTGTTTAGTGCAAATGTGCTACATTGCTGCTTCACTGTTGATCTAATATGAAAAGTGTCTGGATATGTTTATTTCTTCTTCATTTTTCTGCCATCTGAAGGCATAAAGAATCAGCTCACTGTCAGTTGACATAAAGCAGTTTTGGTGCTTATTAGGTTCAGCGCTTACTGCATTAAAAATTTAGAAGATGCATGGAGCATTTGCTGAAGCTTGTCTGCAGAGGAGAATTTTCAGCAGGCTTTTTTTTTTTTTTTTTTTTAAAATTATACC
>VUQI01018379.1:1225-16419 GCA_015106735.1 Paratilapia polleni | reverse complement strand
AATCTTTGTTTTAAAAAAAAAAAAAAACAGATAACAAATGGGCAGAAAATTATCAGAACATTTTCCATTTTTTACAGATTTCTTTTTGTTTGTTTGTTTTTTTTACAGTGCAGCTGATTATTATTATTATTTTTTTTACAATTAATGTAGCATATTTAATGAAGTGATGCAAAAATTTACCTTCATAATATGAACATTTTCTGAAAAAAACCAACAGGTTTATTGAAATTTGGCACTGCATTTTTGAAGCCCTTGTAACTTACATACGGGTGACAGCTTGACATTTTCAGGGCTGAAAGACACATTTAAACTCCTTTAAAAATATGTATATTTTAGACCCACTGCAAGTATCACAATTTAAGTTTTAATAGCAAGACTTCACAAATTTATGTCTTTGATGTAGAGTAATAAAAACAAGCATTGGTCCCCTTGATGTTTGATCTGTTTTCTGATACCCAATGGAGAACACTTCAAAAAGTACATTTTGGGACAAATTTAAAGGGTCATTTCACCATGTGAAATAGGTGACTGGTCCAGCATATGAAAGCTCTCCTTTTACCAGCATTCTGATATCAGGATCATCTTCCAGCCATGAAAAGTCAATGGCCGTTCTAGGAACTGCAGTTTTTGTATTAGCTTCATTTTTCAGGCTCAGAGGTTGCTACTTGGTCTGAACAACCATTCTTCTGTATTTGTTTAATGGCACCTGACATTAATATTAACATCCACCTTTGAGTGTGGCTAACTCTTCTCTTTTTGTGTTTGTTTCAAGCATAAATAGCCGCGGAGGGTCTTCGCATCCCATTAGAATAAGACTTTACAGTAATGAGTGCAGTGCCTGGCATGAAAGTAGCTGTAAGTTTAAAGCTGGTAGCGTTTGTGCATGCATGCTTTTTACGTGTACATGTACATGTGCAGGCCTGCATATGTTTCATTATTTCTATATGTATATACAGTATGTGTGGCATACTCTTTCACCACCTGTCTAGCTGTCCACCGTGTCCTTTCCTTTGATGCTGGGCAGTGGTGTGTCATCCAGATGTGGCGGCAGAGGAGCGAAGAGTTCACTTAGTCCCTGGGGATTTTTCCCCTGAGCCTCTCGTACAGGCAGGGCCACTTGGAAAAGCCATACAGCCAACATATGTGTGTGTCTTTTTTCCTCATCTGTTTCCCTGCTCACTCTTCCCTCCATTCATGGCACTCTCCTATACACCTTTGCTTCACACTTCACCTACCTGCTACTCCTTTATCTCACCTCCCATTTCCTACCTCCTTCTAGTCTTTCACCTTATCCCTTATAACTCATCTTTTCTTCGCCCTTCGAGGGGCCTCTTGAATTCCCAACTGCTCCTGATTTACCACATCTTCAGTCGGATATTGTTATCACAAAAAGATCTAGTGTATTGGTTTAAGGGTATAGAAAAGCCTTTGTGACCCTCTCCTGTGGTTAATCTGCTTCACTTCCCTATCTCTGTTTATTTGAAGTTTAATTTTACACGTTTGCATCATTGTGTCACTTTTCCATAGGTCTTTTTCATTTTGTGGCAGGCAAAGCGCAGGTGTAATTCATAACATAATGCCCAAGGCCCCACTATTGCTGACTCACTGTCATGGATAAACTGAGACACTTAAATTTAACTGAGCTACTGTTATTGTTATTAGCTTCACTTGTGCTTTTCCTGCCATGACCAATCAAAATGTCTGTCGTGGAAAAAGATGACTGAACAGAACAGAAAATGCTCAAATAAATAAAAATATGTGACCTGTCGCATTAGAGGAGTGAGGGCATTCGAAATGTACACACACATGCCTGCAGAGTCTGTTATAAACTGAGCTACAGATGACCTTATGCTTTAGAAGTATGTGAAAGAACAGAGTGAGAGGTCTAACAGAGAGCCCTCCGGGCAGCATGCATCACACACAATCCCTCTGTTTAAGGGCTTAGAGCAAGAAGTCCCTGAGCTTTAGGAAACATATGTGTCGATTTTCACTCAAAACAGTTATCTAGCATCCCTCTTTCTGTTTGTGTGTGTGTGTTGGCCTCTATTGTCGTTACTTTCTCTCACTATATCTGGCGAACAACAGAGCACAGCTGAAGAGGAGGTGCTTTAACGGTCAATGAAGTTATTGTTGCTACAAAGAGGTACAGCACTGTATAAAACTGGACATACTGCACAATATGACAGCCTTCAACTATATGATCTGTGTCCAGTTTAAGCAAGCCTCTGCCATGCTTGAAGTAACTCAAGCACTCTTAGAGATTCTAATCATCAATTGCATGGGATTAGGAGTGATTTCAATTTGGCAGTGAGGGAGAGAAGCAGAGATGATAGACATTTTTTAAAAATTAGATATTTCAGTGTCTTTTTTTTTTTTTTCATGTGCTGTTGCTGCCCTGTGTGAGGAGGCGAGCTCTGGTTTGGTCTGGAAACAGGATGTGGGCTGGAGAACTGGGCATCTGCCACATGCCATGGAGCCTCTGGAGCTTATTTGCATATGTTATGTGTGTGTTTCTGTGTGCGTGTGCATTCAGTTTGTAGCTGGGTGTCCACTGAAATCCTTGTGTGCATGTGCTTGTTGTCAGTTTTTGCATTTATGCTTGCAAATTTTTGGTTCATGCCTCTGTTTAGTGAAAAGCTTGCGTATAACGAGTGTGTGCATGCATAAGTGTGTGTGTGTGTGTGTGTGTGTGTGTGTGTGTGTGAGCTTGTTTCCCTCCCACATTTCTTGCGTAGGCTTCTTTTCCTGGCACAGCACCCTGCATGGCATCCCGGCTGGCACTGTCTTCAGCCCACCCTGCTGCCTGTCTCCTTCGATATTTCATCAGCCTCACCTCTTGATCTTTCCGCCCTAACAGGGCACAGTTCAGTATCAAAATAGGAAGGCAGGAAAAGGCAGGAGCAACACACAACAAAAATATTTACCCTAACAAGTGAAAAAAGCTTGCTCTGACTCTTGTGTAATATTCCTTCTGATGAAAACATTGCTTAAATAGAGAGCAATAGTTGAAGCTCAAGTCTCAAATCACAAAACATACTGTAAGACTTGGGTTTGGGTGTCCTAAAATGAATATGGATTTTCTAAATTTTTAGGTATATATCTGCTTGATATCTGCTGCTTCATATAAAAAGCAGTATTAATACCTCTTTGAGAGCAAAATGCTCACATCCAGTATTCAGAGATCTTCAATACTTGCTTACTGACTTGTACAAGAAACAGGTTCACTCATATTTCAGTTAATAAAACATTGCTTGAAGCGTAGAGTGTATACAATGCTTTGAGTCTGGCATCACAGCTGTCACCATCTTGCACTTTGGAGCAAAATGTGGTCTTTGAGAGGGTGGAGTTTTAAGTTATCAGCTAACGCAAACAAGCTTGGTTAGTAAAGTGCATTCATTGACTGCACGCGTGGTTCACCAAGACACTGATGAATGCTAATTAGTGTTAAGTAATATAGATTTACACGAAAATTCTATCACCAAAATAAACTTCTTGGAGGGGCTATTAGCTCAATGTACCACGCAGCAAGACACATTATTTTGAGATAATTTTATTAAAAAATCACCGGCCAGCTGGGGCCTTTCTGTGTGGGTTTTCTCCGAATACTTCGATTTTCTCCCACTGTCTGAAGACCTACATGTTAGGTTAACTGGTGATTTTAAATTGGCCGTAGGTGGTTGTCTGTCTCTCCATGTTAGCCCTGGAATAGACTGGCAACCTGTCCAGGGTGTACTCAGCCTTTAACCTTATGACAGTTGGGCTAGGCTCCAGCCCTGGTTAGGAAGATGGATGGATGGATGGATGGATGGATGGATGGATGGGTAGGAATCTACACCACAAATGCAAAATAGGTCCAGATGAATGACTCAAACTACCTATGGGTGAAGCCTAGCAGACAGCTAAAGACTACATCAGCCTGTGTCAACACCCACCAGTCACTCAAACTGGCGTCATGCCTCACAATGCATAAATTTAATCCTTAATCTAATTTAAATGGGTGAATTCTATTAAAAATTAACTCCTGTGCAGCTACCACAAGATATACTTTATTTATCCCAAAGTTGGGAAATTCCTGTGGGAGGAAATTAGCTTGAAACAGGCTGGGATCATGTTGGGCATCTACAGCATTTTAACACAGATGTCTATGGGGATTGACTTAATTCTGGTAGTTGCCCTTTGGGATGGAGACTATATAGGACTATATGCCCCTTGATAATCAGAATATGTCATTCTTGTTTTTCTTAAATTGTTCTCCCAAGTCTTGGCAATTCAGGGAACAAAGAAAATAATCATTCTGACACTCATCAGAAACATCAGAATACAATTTTTTCCTACATGGAAGCCCATGCCATGAAGCCCCCGCACAGTTTTTGTGCTGATGTAAATGTCAGAGAAGGTTTTGAAGGTTTCCACTGCAACACTCAGCAACCCTGAGTTGCTGTGGTTCCTAAATACTTTGACTTTGCAATAATACCACTTACAGTTGATCGTGGAATATCTAGGAGGGAAGAAATTTCAAGAACTGATTGTTACAATGGTGGCATCCTGTTACAGTATCCACGCTTGAATGCACTGAGCACTTTAGAACGACTCATTCCTACAAATGTTTGTAAAGGCAGACTGCATCACTAGGTGCTTGATTTCATACACCTGTGGGACTGAAAACACCTGAATTCAAAGCTTAAGAGGTGTGTCCCAATACTTCTGTCCATATAGTGTTGATGACTTACACCTCAGAGGGTTAAACCACTCTAATTTCCAGCCAAGCCTGTTATCTCTACCAATAAATATCTCTTTAAAGGTATTAAATCCCTGCAAAGGAGAATTATGATCTAACACGGAGCTGGGAGATTGCCACAAACAACAGCATAAAAAAAGCCAGTTTTTCCATGCAAAATTAAAGAAGCACATATCTTGATTCAAGTAACACAGGAAAGCAAAAAAAACAAAAAAGCAAAAAAACAAAACGAAAAAAAACCCAAGAAAATTCAGTTTCTTGGCACAGTGTCTCTACTGCCTTGATATGCACTAATGTTAGTTCATGGTGTAAAAGGAAAATATTACCATCCAAGTATTTTCTTTCTAAAAAAAAAAAAGACCACATTATACAAACAATGTGCGACATTGTGTAAATACTGTAACATGTGCAAATAAGTGCTGCAAAACTACTTTGCTTGATATTTTGGTAAATGTTTGGTTTTAGACTCTGAAAATGAGAGTATGATCCCAATCGTTTACCCTTCATCTTTACTTTATCCTGGCTTAGTCTGCTGGAAATTCTGAATGCTTCAGAACAGTTTAAACCAACAAATAGGTCCAGTGGGAAAATATGAAAAATAGTGACAGACATCAGCACCTTGGCTTGAGTAATGAGCATCCATTTCTGCCTAGAAACATGGCTTGTTTTGTGCTGAGATGGTATCGCCTAATGTAGTTGTGCCACGTCTGCTTTCATCCCACGAAGCTTTATTTCTCAGAAATCACAAAGAATTGAAAAAAATATTTTTACACATCTTTTTTGAACCACTGTTTTATTTCCTCTGAGTTTTTGAAGAAACGGCTGACAGCAGTTTATCACTGGGACCAGTCCACTGAGCATAGTTGGCGGCTATTTGAATCTCTGCCCACATGCCCTCTGATTTTTACTGAAGACTGTTTCCAAACTTGGAAAATCAACTGAGCCAAGACATTTTTAGACAGGACTAAGAATGCAGCCATCTTCCTGTGCCAGTGGTAGAAAGATGGAAAGAGAAAAACATCCGTCCGTCCATCCATCATCTTAACTGCTTATCCATCTTAGGTTGCGGGGGGGGCAGATCCTTTCCCAGCTGTCATAGGGCAAGAGGTCGCTTCTTGACCTTATAGAAATGATGCTTAAACTGACATATTTCACCAACCATCACTAAAGTTTTCGTGTTTACTAAAAATAACATCAGAGGGGTGAAGAGTAAAATAAAAGCTTAAAAGAAATTAGCTAACATGAACATCCTGTCAGACAGAATAATGAAATGATGAAATTTACAATTTAAATTTCAAAGTTTGGTTCTACAAAAATGTAGCCTACTTTGGCCAAAGACCAAACTGGGCTACATTTTAGGCAGAAAATTCTGTTGGCTGCATTGAGCGACGACCTCCAGCTTGCACTGGGACAGTTTGTAGCCGAGTGTGAAGCGGTTGTGATAAGAAATAGCACCTCCAAGTCTCAGTCTCTACCTGGTTCTCAGCTGGGAAAGTGTGGTGTGCCCACTCCGGGTTGGGGTGGAGTTGCTGCAACAAGTGGAAGAGTTCAAGTATCTCGGGGTCTTGTTCACAGTAAAGACAGTGTGACAGTGAAGCTTTTGATTTACCGGTTGATCTACATTCTTACCCTCACCTATGGCCACGAGCTGTGGGTAGTGACAGAAAGAATGAGATGGCAGATAAAAACAGTGGAAATGAGTTTCCTCTGAAGGGTGGCTGGGCTCTCCCTTAGAAATAGGGTGACAGGCTTGGTCATTTCGCAGGGACTCAGAGTAGAGCCGTTACTCCTCCACATCAAAAGGAGCCAATTGAGGTGGTTCGGGCATCTGACTAGATGGATAGATGGATGGATGGATGGATGGCATTGTTTGGATAAAAATACACCAACACAATGCATCAGTAGCCTCCTCTGCTATTAGCTCAGCACTGAGAAAACTGAACCCTGAAAAAACTCTGGAGCCTAATTTTGTGCAGTGAAATGACAGATTGCACTGATAAAGTAAGAAATTGTGAGTTATTGTAGGAAATGGGAAGAGAACATTGCAGGGGCTGTTCTTGTCCTCCAAATTGCTGTTGTAAGATATTATCTAACTTCAAAGAGAACACAAGAGTTTAATTAATAAATGTTATGTCTGGACACGTAATACCCTTTGAAATACTGTCTAATCTTTGCTGCTGCCCTCTAATCATTTTAGATTTACACAGAGAGCAGTTGGAGCCACTGGGAGCTGCTTCTAGCTTGGAGGGACATCATTAGTATGTCCTTGCTGCATTTTATACAAAACTTGTTCTTCATATCTTCTTCTTAGTGGCATTAAATTCTACTTTTTAACAAAGCGGAGCCGTATTGTCAAGACTGACTTTTTGTACAGCGAGGGCTCAGTGTTTTGAAAACACTTCAAACAGGACAGAAAAGTTGTTTTGGACGCACTGTTGTGGGGATAAAAGTCGTGACTTTCTACTTACAAGATCTGCTGGGCCTCCTGTCACTCTGCAGTGTCAGAGTGAAAGGCCAAGTCCCAAACTGCTGCATCGTGCCTGCTGATCAAACACTGTCACCCCTCCACCAGCTTAGCTGACAGAGTGATTTACTGGGTTGAACATAGGGATTCCTGGGCTGTAACTGGAGGTAACTTCTTTTTCGTGTAATTCTTTTGACCTGACCGATTTAGTTGCATAAAATGAACTTCAGTTTAAAGTTGACTCTTTGTTAAACTGCTCCCTTTTAAACAGTGATTATCTACAGTAATGGTAGTTCAAAGAATTGTTAAGGTTTTTTTTTTTTTTTTTGGAGGTTTCCAACACCAAAAAAAGAAGAGCAAATATTTAGGGAATAGATTTAACAGTATGTGTTTATGTTGTAATATATGTGGCAATTATTAATATACAAGCTCTCTACCTACAGTAATAAACAAGTATTACTTAAAAAGCCAAGGGAAGGAGTAGTGATGTTACTATACCTTAAATCTAGTGGTCTATGCCTTTATCTTTGAAATTACAAAATTTCATACCTCCTCTCCTCAAAACGCCTTCTCATTCTGGGGCATCACATAATGCCTTTTTGCAGCTGCCTCCTGTGTCCCATCCTTACAGACAAAATGTCTTTTTGCGTCGGTGCCTTAAAGTGTTTACAGATCTACAATGTCCACAGTATGGCGCTGGAGGTGTGGTATTGGCACCGTTTTTACATTAAAGTAGTATGTTTTTCAGTGGCAAGGGAAACCATAGCTCCCAGAGAAAGCCCACACAAGCACAAGGGGAACACTACCCCGGTGAACCCAGGACCCTCTTGCTAACTGTGCTAACCACTAAACCACTGAACTGAGCACACTTTAAATGGATGAAGTTAAACATTAGCCAAACAAATATTTTGTGTGTATTTTAGGAGCTTTCATATTCCTCATTAATCAAATGTTTTTAATATTGCTGCAATGTGTGGCACACAGAGTTTGGCTAACCTTAGCAGTGATAGCAGCAGTAGCCTTGATTTCTTCCATGCTAGCATCTACAACCTGATGCAGAAAATGGTTCATGGTCACTCATTTACAACTTCCACTCACAGACACAGCAGCCCTGGGTAGTGGCCGGTGACATCATAACACCTTTGAACCAGTAACAGCCGCTGCACATTAATAAAATAATACGTTTAACTGACTAGCAAGGACAGCAACATTTAAACGTCTACTCGACTAGTCGTGGACATCCCTGGTTTTTACCTTTTTTATACTCACTTGCTGGTTATGTTGAGGCACTAAATAGTACTTGGTTAGAAAAAGATTGTAGGTACATCACAGCAGTAACTTCACATGTTGAAAATTGACAAGCTGGGGGTGACAGACCTGTCTCATTAATGCCATAATCCGGTGCCACCAAAGGAAATCGTGAGCATAACTGAGACATGCCAGCAGCTTTGACAAAACTGCACTATTTAACACTCCGTTTAAAGATAAGCCTTTGCTTTAAAACACACACAGTGTTATATTCTGACAAACTTCATGTCTAATGCCTAAGTTATAGCATAAATCAGCTCACTAGCCTTTGTTATTAGCCTTTGTGAGTTATGTTTTCAGGATATGATCATCTGCTGACACATTAAATCTAGTTTTAATAACTGACGCTGCGCTGCTAGATAAGTTTGAGTTGTTTCCTCCTTTCCTTCCAAATGCTCTGTATGATGCTGTTTGCTATCTGGCTTTTGTTCGTCTGCAACTTGTTTCATAAAAAATGTCTCATCTTGCTGAGCATTCAGATCTACTGTTCCTGGAGGTTGCTGGCAGTTGCTAGCTGAAATCAGTTGCAAAGAGGGTGTTGTACCAAAAACCTCCTTGTGATTGCTTTGGTCACTAGCAGATTGCTGCGGTCGCCCGTAGTTTGTCGATGCCAACTTGTCTGCAAACACTTGCTAACTATTAGCCGAGCAGTAGTAAAACTTGAAAAAGTGTGACACAAACCAGAAACAGAGAATGGTTGAAGAGTGAAAGTTGTGACTCAGCACTGCAGCCAACACGTTTCAAAAGGCACAGCTTTTACTTTGAAGGTGAGTGGTCTCCTTTTCCAGTTTGCATTTTCACAGTATTGCTACCTCTCTGAGAGTAGTTGGCAAGTGTATGCAGGCAAGTCAGCGTCTTCCATGTAAACTACAGGTGACCAAAGCAATTACAAGGAGGTTTTCAGCAACCAGTTGGGGAATACATTGTTCTCTAGTGATCACTGGTTTCCAGGTGGGTCACTGACTGTTCTCTAGGTCAGTTGATTTCACAGCGACTGCCACCAACCTCCAGCAACCGGTTGGGAAATACACATTTTCCCCTAGTGGCCAGTGGTTGCTAGATGGTTGCAGACTGGTCTTTAGGCCTGTGCAACTGGGGCCTTATTCACTTGACCCTACATCGTCACACATCAAAAATGGTGGACAAGTTAACATCAACTGCAAAACTCATGAACCAATGTTTTAAGTCACCTTGGGTTTCATATACAACTGACAAAAGTGACATAAAGAACTCACATTTACACTTTATGCCATATTATCACTGTAAATGATTGATACATGATTTGATACGCCATCAAAGCACATTAATTTGACTTCAATTTATAAATAAAATGGTGTTGCATACTCACATTATTGGACATTTAAACTTGACTGAGAACAACTCATCTTTCCTTTAGAATCTGTGAAAATTTGCTTCTTAGTGTTTATGATCGTAAGTGGTTAAGTGTGTTTTCTGCCCATTGCTGTTTCATTGATTCAACATACTTATCTCCTGCAAAGGCACATTAGACCATTAGTTCTGTAATAGCTGGTAAACATCTGAGACAATCACAAGGCAAACAGAGAAACACAATCGATGCCTCTCAGCTTCCAGAAATATAATCCTGCACCTGGACTCCCTTAAAGTACCCAAGCACCTGTGTAAAAAAAAAAGCAACAGAGAGACTGTGTCCCTTTAAGGGATAACTCACAGAGGAAGAAGGAAAAACTGCAAAGAAGGAAGGAGAGGAGGTGTCTGTGCATACGTGTACATGTCAAACTGATAGACACTTGGGAGAGAGACAGAGAAAGAGAGAGAGAGGAAAGAAAGATAAGCAGAAAGATAAAGAAAGGGAGACACAACATTGCATTAGACACTAAGAGCCATACATCGCTCACTAAAGGCTAATGCAATTGCCACACAATAAGAGCGTCTCAGCGGAGGCTGTAAAAAAAAAAACTAGAGAGGGGAATGTAAGAGGAGAGGCAGGGAGGGAGTGAGGGAGGGAGGGAAGAATGGAGGGAGGGAAGGAAGGAGGAGATCTGGCAGCTCTGCCTCCAGACTCTCATATGGATCTCTTGGGACAATGGTTGAAAGTCTCTCTCTGTCTCTACTGTAACTCCTGACTGTGTGTGTGAGTGGCTGAGTGGCTCGGTGCTCTGCTGTGTCTCCAGAGTGATTTATCAGGTTTGCAGGGAGGAGAGACAGAGGGAGAGAGGGGGAGACAACTCCAGTAGCAGGCAGGCAGCAGTTACCAGCCAGCTGGCCGGGTGTGTTAACTCCACATCTGACCTCTATGGGAACAGAGCAATCTCCTCTCCTCGCCTCTCCTGGCAGACTGTGGGAACGCTCCTGGTTGGGCTGTCGAGCTCAGGAAACCGGCCCTGGACAGAGGAGGACATGACAGGACAGAACAGCTTTGGCAGCAAGCTCTCAGCAGGGAGAACCGGGCTCTGAGGATTTCACTGCCTACTAATTCTTGGACCTGAAATGGCACAGTTGGCACCGTCTGGCTGTCAGTCAGGCAGCAATGCAGTTGTCTAGTCAGTCATTAGGCAGTCAGATGGTTAGTTAGTCAGCCGGTAAATCGGTCAGTGAGGTCCTTCCCAAAGAGTCAACTCTTCCACTTAGTGCATACCCTCATCTGAACTCTGAGGTGACTCAGACTTGCCATGTAGCAAAAGCGGACCTGTGGGCATGGTGAGTGGCAAACACCCCTCTCTGTCTCTCACATGCTTTTCTCACACACGTCTTTTTCCTTTGAGTCTTTTCCTTCTGTGACCGCAGCGTTCTTTTTCCAAATTTTAATTAGTTGTGCTCTCTTTAAGCCTCTCCTTATTTTTTTTCACCCCTCTTCTTTTGGCAGCTGACTTTTCACAAACACAAGACAACACATTTGATCAAAGCATTGGTGTGATGTTATGGTGTTTATCCTGGTACAGCTTTGATCTTTTCATGATGGCATTTGAGAAGACAGTACATCTGTTTGTATGACAAACAAGTAGTTGGTTTTTCAGCTAAAGATATCTCACATGGGTGGTTTAATCTGGCTGCTTGTTTGGGTTAAACGGAAAATATCATCTTCATTTAGTCAAGGCTACTTTGAAGTGTAGCACAACTAAAACTAAAACTGTGGATTTTGTGATGGTAAATCAATAAAAGTTGAATAAAAGTTGAACAAACCTGGATTTTAATTTGATCCCTGTGAACAGAAGAACAGATATTTCACACATACCTGCACACACACAAGCTCACACACACACACCTGCATAACTTCAGGCTGCTGTAACAGCACTTTTTTTCAGCAAAGTCATGACTGAGGGGGGTTTTGTACAATGCCATAATCTCAGCACTATTTGGAAAAGGAGTTTGATTCGATAAACTATCCCTAAAGCCAAGTGCACAGAACATTTTTGGACAAATAGTTCAAATATTTGAACCCGCTCCAAGGCTTTATCTGGGTCTGCTAAATCAGTGAGTTGCTCCCATGTGTAACAGACATGTTACACAAGGGCAAGGCTAATGTGTTTAGAGAAACTGTATAAATGTGGATATATAGTATTTAGATTAAATGCTGCAGTACATATGTGAAATTATCATAACAGGAGCATATGGAGGATTCTTTATGGCTGATCAAAGTAATAAAAAAAGAAATGAATGGAGTGTAATGTGAACAGGGCACTCACAATGTTAATCAGACCATGAATTAATACCCAACTCTGCAGCTGTAAGCATCTTTTAGCTTTTTTTTGTGACTTTTTGCTGTTAGTTTTGTTTTCTTGCCCAGCTGAGGCATATAATTGGGTCTCACAGCTCTCATCAACCCTCCAATATAAAACCAGCAACGATTTATCCAAGCCAAGTAAGCAACACAGTGCCACCTGCCCAGCAACAAATAAGGGAGAATAACCAGAATAAATGTACATTTGTGTGAGGAAAAAACACTTGAAAAATATAAATCTATGGGAAAATTCTCTCACACCAAATACAGCAGTGGAATGACACTGTTTCCGCCCCTCCACCCTTCTAGCCAATCAGCTGCTTTATGAAAGCCAAACCTTGGAAACGTATCGAGCCAATCATGTTGCAAAACAGTCTGGAATCTAAGGACTCTGTGTGTATTAATGCTTGTGTAAGCTAAACCGTGTAAGGTACAATCAAGATGTATGCATCTTTTTTTTAGGACAGCCTGATGTCACATGGTTAAATTATTAGAACTTAAAGAGGGACCTATTATGCTGGTTAGAACAATTTACAGCTCAATAAGTCTTGGATGCTACTAGAGTCGCTTTGCATAATTCAAAGTTCTAAACAATTCTAATTTCACTTATCCTGGGCCTTGATGCAGCCCCTCAGTTCTTCCTCTGTCTCAAACATAGCCAGTATAAAAAGATGGAAGTAGTCCACCCACTGGTTTCCGAAGTCCGGTTTTTGAAAACTCGAGATGAGCGTTTTCATCTTGGTGTTCTGAAACCGGAAATGACGAGAGAAGGGCGGGTCTGACTGTGAAACTGCATGCTTCACTTTTCAGACCCAGAAGCTATGTCCATCTTTTATACTGGCTATCGACTCAAACGAGGTGTTTTAGCTCCTCTTCCTTTAAGACCACCCTCCTTTTAAGCCAGCTTTCTTGTGATTGGCTGCCCCTCAGGAGCAAACAATTTGAATGGCAAAGGGGTGGAGCCTCTGTCATCACTGCCATAGCTGTGTGCCTGAGATGAACATATTAAGGATATCACCTTTCTTTGACATTATAAATATATAAAAGCAGAAATGACTCACAAGGATTATTTGCATATATACTGACCTCATTACTTAAACCTTTGGCCATATTTAATATGAGCATCCACCATTATATAACTATACATACAAACATATATATACGTATACACTGCCCAAAACCTAAAGCAACACTAGAACAATTTTTGAATTCCGCTTTTTTGTGTGTGTGATTTTGAATCCAGCCTTCAAAGGGTTGATGATTTTGGTTACGTTACTTTGTTCTCAACATCATGTATGTCAGTCAAGATTTTCAACTTGAATATTTCACTCGTCATGATCCAATGTGTGATTTAAGTGTTCCCTTAATTTTTCAGGAGTATGAAAATTAGGAAAAAACATAGTAGACCCACTTCAACTGAAATCACTCACAAAACAATTATGACCAAGACTTTTAACTTTTGAAAAACATTCTCCCAAGTTCTTGCAATCATCCAAAACAGTGAGAGGCAGAAGGTGTGTGTGTCAAGCTCTTTTCTCTTTTCCTTAGCTCTGGCTTTGAGTCGTGTATGACATTGCAGGAATAAGGTCAGACAAGTTTGAAGGACCAACAGATTCTGGCAACATTTGAACCATATTTCTATGTTGTATTATTCCAAATATTTTAATAAAAACATCAAGTAAACACCCTCCAATGCACCATCTGGCAGGAGGAAGCAAACACAGACATTGCTTTGAATAACAAATCTTGGCCTAATGTATCCAAAAACATGAATTAGCATTTGTTAAAGTGCTCAGGTGGGATGACCCAGAGACATTTACTGTATCACATCAGAAATAATAGTTGATATTATTTGATAGTTAGGTCATGGCACTCTGGATTGAGCCATAAATAAAGTTAGTGCTGTGAATTCTCGCATAGTAGACATATAGCCTCTAGGGTGAAAAGTTTTAAATACTTATAATGGGGCAAGTCACTAACTTTTTAACCATTTTTCATTAAATTTAAACAAGTGTCAGTTTTCTGTCCCAATGACCATTGTTATTGCTCCTTCCCCATTTATTTAAACAGTGGCCTGGTCTTGTTAGCTGGTTACTCCCCAGGGGTGTTACCAAGCTGGCTGCTTAGTGGCCAGACTTGCCTTTGAGGTCTTAGACAGCAACACTCTAACTCAGAAGAAGCCACACAGTTCACATTCCCTGCTCGATGCAGATGTTGACATGGGCGTTGTCTCCTGAACAATGAACAGATGTTTGTTATTTGGGTTCAGCTGCTAATTTTGTTGTCGTTTGATAGAGTCTGTGTGAGTGGGAACACATGTGTCTGTGTAACTGCATGCCTGTGTGGTGTGTGTTTTCTCCTGCAAATGTACTGTGGTGTGATTCCACAGTAGTTTGTTGAGTGGGTGTGTATGTGTGTGTGTGTGTGTGTGTGTGCGTTGTGTGTGCAGCCACATGGCCTTCTCCTCTCTGATGGTTTGCTTGCACTTTGTGTGTCCGCTGCTTCCCCTCAGATCAACTGCAGAATTTTCAAATGTACAGGACAGCATGGTTTCCCTCAGCTCTTTCAGCCCGGCCATTCGCCCACCACAGAGAATTTCTGTCTGAACCGAGGCAATTACAGCACACATCCAAAGCCATCTTAGCCAGGAACCAAATGAAGGAGCCTTTGATAGGCCCCGACTGATGCATATTTACATTTTATGACCAACCAAGTAGTAAACAGCTTGCCTTGTTGGCGCTGGAGTGAGACTTTAAATACAAGCCTGTTCACACACACACACACACACACACACACATGCTTAAAAACTTGCACACAAATTGACAAAGACTTTTCAAAATATCAATTCAGCCATTTCCTCTTCTGCCAAACGACTTGATGACGCTGCCAGCTCCATTTGTTTGCCAGTCACTGATTTCATAATCAGGTTTGTTGTGCTATGCCTGGCTGCTGTTTTTTTTTTTTTTTTTTTTTTAGATGTTCAG
>VUQI01018375.1:1073-13274 GCA_015106735.1 Paratilapia polleni | reverse complement strand
GACCTATAACCTGTACAATTCAACTGAAAAACAAACAAATCTGTTAGAGGAGAAAAAAAAAGTACAATAAGCTGGTTGCATAAGTGTGTACACCCCTAAACTAATACTTTGTTGAAGCACCTTTTGATTTAATCACAGCATTCAGTCTTCTTGGGTACACACCTCCCATCAATTAAAGAGACTCTGATTAATCCCAAATAAAGTTCAGATGTCCTAGTAGGATTTTCCTGACATTTACTCAGTTGCTTGCTACAGCAAAAGCCATGCTTCAGAGAGAGCTTACAAAGCATCAAAGGGATCTCATTGTTGAAAGGTATCAGTCAGGAGAAGGGTACAAAAACATTTCCACAGCATTGGATATACCATGGAACACTGAAGATAATCATGAAAAAGTGGAGAAAATATTGGACAACAGTGGCATTGCAAAGAACTGGACGTCCCCCCAAAATTGATGAAAGACAAGACGAAAACTAGTCAGGGAGGCTGCCAAGAGACCTACAGCAACACTGAAGGAGAATTTCTGGCGAGTACTGGTTGTGTACTACATGTGACAACAATTTCCCACAAAAACATCCAAGCCCGGCTAAAATTTGCAAAAAAAAATACATCAAGTCTCCCAAAAGTATGTGGGAAAATGTGTTATGGCAATAATTCCAAAAGGTACATTTGGTGCAAAAACAACACTTTGCATCACCAAAAGAACACCATATTCACAGTGAAGCATGGTGGTGGCAGTATCATACTTTGGGGTTGCTTTTCTTCAGCTGGAACTGGAGCTTTAGTCAAGGTGGAGGGAATTATGAACAGTTCCAAATTCCAGTCACTTTTGACCCAAAACCTTCAGGCGTCTGCTAGAAAGCTGAAGATGAAGAGGAATTTCACCTTTTAACACGACAATGACCCCAAGCATACATCCAAATCAACAAAGGAATAGTTCACCAGAAGAAAATTAAAAGTTTTGGAATGGCCCAGCCAGAGCCCAGACCTGAATCCAATAGAAAATCTGTGGGGTGACCTGAAGAGGGCTGTGCACAAGAGATGCCCTTACAATCTGACAAATTTGGAGTGCTTGTGCAAGAAAGAGTGGGCAAATGTTCCCAAGTCAAGATGTGTCATGCTGATAGACTCCTACCCAAGAAGACTGAATGCTGTGATTAAATCAAAAGGTGCTTCAACAAAGTATCAGTTTAAAGGTGTGCGCACTTATGCAACCATCTTATTGTACATTTTTTATTTTATATACTTTTCCCCTAACAGATTTGTGTGTTTTTCAATTGAATTGTACAGGTTATAGGTCACATTAAAGGTGGGAAAAGTTTTGAAATGATTTATGGTGGTCTCATTTTTCAACATCACAAGAACCTGGCATTTTAACAGGGGTGTGTACACTTTTTATATCCACTGTACATGAGTTTTATTATATTAACGCCACTCTTCACATATATTGCATTGAATTCTGAATTGTTAAAATTCCTTTCCTGATATCACTAATCCTGGCCCCTTCTTACCCACAGCACAGATCCTTGATCTTTGGGGTGTATGGTGGTTTGGCCGTCCTGATAACGATGGGCTGGACCTTCGTGGCTCTGGTTCTCTCTCACTGCATCATACTGTACAGCGTGGCTCTGGTCAAGATTAAATGGATGTGCTTTGCTGCAGGCTTGAGTACGCTGGCCTCCATCAAGCTGGAGCCCTTTAACTCCTGGCAGGTGAGTGGATGTCAGCAAAGTAGAAGTTTCACAACTTCACCTACTTCCAATGTGTATGGGGAGGAAAGGAACAGTCTTAAGAGGCCAAAACCTCAGCAATGCATGTAGTAAATAGAACAACCTTTGTGCTAGACCACCACATTCGTTCTTGTGGCCATCATGCATGATTATCCTGATGAAGGCCTCAAGCTGAGTGAGTGCACAGGGGCGTTTCCAGGACTATTCGGGGGATCCGTGGGAAATCAGAAAGTTCTATCATAAATAAACACCAAATGAAGTCACTTGAAAATTGTTTGAATTTAACTGTGGACAGACCTCCTGCCTCCATAAACATGCACTAAGAAATGTGGTTGCCCCATAACAATATGGTGGACATATTGCTGCACATAGTACAATGGAGCTAACAAAATACTGTCTGGTTAGAACAGTAAAAACTGCATCAAATTTCAGGCCTTTAGCTACCCCCTTGTGAGTGGTTCCAGCTGTAGGTTCAGGTAGGTAGGTAGTCTTTGTTGTGATCTTGTAAGCTTTACCAACCTGGAGAAGGATCCATTAAAAAATATGTTAAAGTATTTGGTGTTATATGTTCCATATGGACATAAGATTAATGTACTGACAGCATACAGCTATACAAGATATAATATTATATCACCTCTTCAGCCAGATTGTTATTGTTGTCCATATGTAAACTGGTAATGTTTGAGGCTCAGATTAACTTTGACTCCCTCTGTAGGAAGCCTTGGTGACTGGTTCCTTCAACCTGCAAGATATCCTGTTCTATGGAGGTTGTGGCTTCAGCATCATGCGCTGTATGAGTTTTGCTTTAGAGAACTGTGAGAAGAAGGACGGCAACTACACGTTCTCAGACCTGGTGAAATACAACTTCTACCTCCCATTCTTCTTCTTTGGACCTGTAATGACGTTCGACCGGTACCATGCCCAGGTGAGGTTCAAAAATTAAATGGAATATAAAGACAAACTGGTAAAAAAAGAAAAATCTGAAAAGTAAAGAGCTATCTGATCTCAGACAGCATTGAGCCCTTAATCATTAGTGTGAAGTGCACTGAAGGCTTGTGTAATACCCACATATAAGTGAAAACCGGGGGCAGGGACAAAAAATATTTTAAACTCATCAACACTTTTTAAATAAACAGTAGGTACATCTATTCTCTAATTCATTTTGAATGTCATTTTAAAGACTTTATGGGCCAAAAGGGGTTAAAAATTGATGTAATTTAATGGTTCTGAATGCTGTTATTATAACAATCATCAAATATTCAAATTTCTATGGAATATAATTTCAACTGCTGTGTATGATATAATGGATTTGTCCTGTATTATACTGTATATGTTACTGAAATTACTGAAAGCTTTTATTCTGCAGGCAAACAACACTCAGCTGACCCGTAAGGAGAGGGAGATGTGGAACATCACCACCAAGGCCTTGTTGCACCTGGGGGTTATTCTGGTGGTGGACGTCTTCTTCCACTACCTTTATATCTTGACAATACCCAGTGACATGAAGCTTGTCACCAAGCTTTCTGACTGGTGTCTGGGTGAGTGATTAAATATGTACGTCCCATACTAATGCTCATCTCCTGATTTTTTTATTTATTTTTTCTTTTCTTTCATACTTATCGTTGGTATTTCTTGCTTCAGTTGCTCAGTTTTCATGCAGTTGGAAATAATATTGTTATTCCCTTAAATCATAGTGTTTCCAAGATGGAAAAACTATGGAAAACATACTCCAATATTATAATGAGACACCATATTTTCTACAGAACCACAAATAAATTAATTGTTTCAGGCTAGTCTGCTATTGCAGGCCTTTTCTTAGAGACAGAAGTTTAAATAAATGCGTGAAAAGAACTGCAAAATATAATATTATAAGTAGGAATTAGATGATTGATATTTATCACCAGCTACCATTAGCATCCCTTTTGTTTTCATGTTATTTACAGCGGGATTGGCTTATTCCAACCTGGTGTATGACTGGGTGAAATCAGCTGTAATGTTTGGTGTCATCAACACTGTGTCTACGCTGGATCACTTGGACCCTCCTCAGCCTCCCAAGTGTATCACCATGCTCTATGTCTTCGCTGAAACGTACGTGTGACTTGCATCAGCAGTGTGAAGCCACTGAGTCGTTTCTTGGTTCAGTCTGCGAAGCCTTAAAATGTGTGAAAGTATTTACAGTGAAACTTTGTGTCTTTTGCAGGCACTTTGACAGAGGCATCAATGACTGGCTGTGCAAGTGAGTGTTAGGATTTAAATTCATGGGTATAAATAACAGAACCTGGTATACACAAGATGATTTTCATCCATCGTTGTGTTGTGTGCAGGTACGTTTATGACTACATCGGTGGAAATCACGATAACATCTTCAAAGAACTTTTTGCCACCGTCTCCACTTTTTCTATCACCACCTTGTGGCTGGGCCCATGTGAGCTGGTTTATATTTGGTCCTTTTTCAACTGCTTCGGCCTCAACTTTGAGCTATGGGTGGCCAAGTTCTTCTCCCTTCCACCATTTTCCACCATAGAGGTGAGAAATAATAATGCAAATATTAAGGAGCGCTGACTTTAAGTTGACCCATCACACTCTATGGAAGTTGCCTAATGGGCTGACTTACACTGTTTGTCAAATTGTTGTTTGGTCCTTGCCTCTCTATGCTCTTCTTTTTTCTCTTCTCTTTCCCCTCACTGCCCAACCAATCGTGGCAGATGGCTGGCCCTCCCTGAGCCTGGTTCTGCCAGAGTTCTCTTCCTTTTAAAAGGGAGTTTTTCCTTCCCACCGTCACCAAATGCTGCTCATAGGGGATCATCCCATTGTTGAGATTTTCTCCCTAATATTGTAGGGTCTTTACCTTACAATATAAAGTGCCTTGAGCCAACTGCTGTTGTGGATTGGATCCTGATAAATAAAATTTTAATTAAAGGGATTCTAATTATCCTCACAGATACATTTCTGTCATAACTCAGGACCCACAAAGCAGACTCGGCAACAGGTGTGAATGAAACAAGGAAAGGTTTATTTACACTCTTATTCAAATGGTGATAAAGGGAGGGAGGTTGGCAGGCATGAAACGGGGTTGAATTCACAATTCTCTGCCGGGAGAGAGAGAGAGCAGGTTAGTGATGGTTTGCAGTTGAGAGGGATAAGAGATAGTGGCCCAGGGCTGGGTTTCATTCAGTTTGGCTTACTTGGTGTAGAGTCTGTGTTGAGCGGGGTGAAGTTCCAGGGGCGATAGGGAGGTAGCCGGAGAGATTGGTGGAGAGCAGGCAGGCAAGAGAGCAGTGGGCAGGTATGAGAGTTTCCGAGGTCCGGGTGGAGCCAGTGACTTGACGAGGGACTGAAAATGGCGAGAAGAATCAGGTACGGTGGGGTCCTTCCACCAATGACTCGAGCAGGAACACTGGCGGGTGTCCTAAAAGGGGAAGGCAGCAAACATGAGCCGAAGCCCGAAACGAGCAAGAACAATATTACTAGGACTGTGACAGGTACGAAGACTAAGGGAGCCTGAGTGTCACCGTAACAACTGGGACGGTCTGGCGACGAACTGAGGCACCACCCGACTTCTTATACCTGCCGCTGGATGAGGCAAAGGCCCGCAGGTGGTATCAATCTGGCTACCCCTTGAGGTCTCCGCCCACAGGTGGAGTCCCAGGGCCAGTGCTCACCCCCAAAGCTCCACCTGATCAGACAAAGGGACAAAATAAAGGAAAACACAACACAGACCCCCAACACCAACCCCAAACCAGCCGAACCATGACAATTTCTTGGGATCAGTAGTTTGAAGGGCCTTAATACAGTAACTGAGAGCCGAGATCAAAAATAAACTGAGAAACCTGATTTAAATTTGCTACATAGTTTTTATTAATTAAGAAAGGCGATCATTAGAAGGAGTGTATCTGCTAACTTTGTCCTTGAAATATAACAAAGAACAGAAAAGTGTCTATTAAAAGGAGAACAGATCCTAATTTGATCATATATTAAGCACCCATCAAACATAACATAGGTAGATAGGGTAGCAGCAGAACTGCATTTATTAGATTTTATTGAACATTTTATAAACTATGCAAACTATAATTTTGTGCTCTTTTGTGTGTCTTCTTTTTCAAGAGTGCTATGGGTGAAGCCATGTCACGCAGGATCCGCGGTGTGTTCAATGCAGCCAACTTCTGGGCTATCGTCCTCTACAATGTTCTCTCCCTGAACAGTTTGGAGTTTGCCAAAATGGTGGGCAGAAGACTGCTTTTCAAAGGTGGGGAACAACAGGAGCATATTATATAAAATAAAAGTAAGAGTTTTCTCTTAGTTCCAACAACACAGAAAAATGTGAGAAGAAAAAGAATCTTGAGGGGCTTAATTCTCTGCAGATCACATGACTTCAGCATCCTTTCTGTTGATTTCTGTCACAGAATAAAAGACTCTTACTAGCACAGCTCTGACAGGGTTTGTTCACAGGATTATCTGCAGTATGTCTTTTAAAGTCATACTTTTATGTACTTATGCCCCCCCCCCGTTTGTTTGTCCTATTGATAGGTTTTCCTCTGTCCACCCTCTCTGTGTTACTCGTGACCTACTGTGGTGTGCAGCTGGTGAAGGAAAGGGAGCGACAACAAGCCCTGCTGGGAGATCCAGAGCCAGTGAAACCAGTGGATGGTGGCAAAGAAAAAGCAGAATAATCAGGCAGAAAAACAGTTTCACAGACTTCATGGTCAACGGTCACTCATGTGGTTCCATCCTCGGCCTTGCGAACTGTAACAGAACCAGACTGTAAACAGCCAGTCAGCGCCTATATTGTTCACAAGCCGGTGTTTTTGCTTTTGTTTGTCGGAAGCGAGCCAATGTTTCGAACTGTGAAATATCCATAAGTGCACTTACTGTTGATAATCGCCACGTCCTTTGGCACAAACCCACCGACAGTGCATTTTGTATTTATATTGATCCGAACAAAAGATTGTTTAACATATTACAAAAGTACCTAAAAGTATTTAGGGATATATAGTATAGTATTATATATATAGTATTGTTAAGGAACAACTACTTTGGTCTGTGTGGTTGTATGCTTTTTTATTTTTTCTTCTCTTTATCACCATCATTACTTTTCATTTTGTTTCAAAGGTTTGTTAATTTTGCCTTAGACCCCAATCATAACAGTCTTTAATCAAACTGAAAGTGTGAAACTTGGAAAAAAAAAACTTGAAAATCAGGGTGCCACAAATAGAGTGTTATAAAGAAAACAAAAAGGGTGCTATGGAGATCATCCACATAGCTTGCAGCTGATTGTAATGTACAGCATAATTGTTCTACTCTTACTAAGAATAACTTAATATAGGGTAAAGTACTGTATTTTAGTTTGAGAATGTATCAGGTCTCCTGTGATACTGAATACTGAATGTAGCTCAGTCACTGGAAACCGATCAGAGAACAACTGCCTTACTCCACTACCATACTGTCCACAAGAGATTACTGTAGGTGTGGCATTTTGGCCCATCTTTCCCCCGCCCTCACTCACATTATTCAGACCCCCACTCGAAAGGCAACAGGCCCAGCAGGGGATACGGGTCAGTGTTATCCTGCCTGTCACCAAAACCTGCTGGGTGTCTTCAGTGCAGCAGGCAGAGAGAAACATTCAGTGCAGATTGCAATGCTTTTCCCCACTTTAGGGTGTTTCTTTAAAGGTGTTCATTTCAAACGTTTAACTTGTAATAAAGTTTTGTTTCATCCAGAATTGACACTCCTGCCATGAGTTTTTGTTGCTGTTTGCAGTGAATATTATCGTGTATGTGTGTGTATGTATCTATGTGTGCCAGCCAGGATGCTCTGCATTAAAACATTTGAACAAATTAATTTTGTTTGAATAGATGAAAAAGCTTCAGTGCTGATTTGTGAGACACTGTCATCTATCACCACAAGATGGCCCAGTTTGACCAAAGCTGATCACTGCTATTTACAAGTGCATGGTTACATCATGGATGATAAAAACATTAAATGCTCTCTAAACTCAAGGTTCCCTCACAAAGGAACTGTTGCATAATTTGCCTGATGGCTTTTTCATGTGGCCGTGTTGACCTTTGGAAACATGAGACAGAAAAATGAACTTTTTTTTTTTCATCCCAATAGCTGAAATGAGTAACCAATGCAGTATGACACTTAAAAAGCATTGTTGGCTCAGTGATGAGGTTTACTGACACAGAACAAAGATTTAATTAACATGATTAGTTCCACTTGTGTTTTTCGTGCTGTTGCAACCCATATAGTCTACTATGATTAAAGTATGCAGCTACGACATGTCATCTTAACGTATTTCCATAATGACAAAGATATTGCTTTGCCACGAATTAGGATATGTGATGAATTTTAAATGTCTGAAACATAGCCTTCAAATTATTTTGCAGGTGTAAGTTTCATGTTCAATAAATCAGACACTGATGCTACAGTGTTGTATTGTAACCCTTTATATAGTCTTTTTATTCTTTAACAAGAAAAATTGTGTTGCACTGGTCACATTCTTCAGTCTCATTGTTAACCACTAGATCACAGTAAAGTTACCACTAGTGATGCATCTCCGTTTTAAATCACTTAATGTAGGCACATGGATAGATTCAATATATAGTAAGTAAAATGTGTAATATCATGTAAAAATAGTCATAATCTTCATTAATTCTAAATGTAACAAATGATAAAAGCAATTTGACTTGCTATCTGATCAGTTTAATAATGAATCGTTTTGGATGGACGAGGCTTTGTTGCTTTGTTTACTCAGTGTCTAATTTTATGTGCTGGAATTGACCTTGACACAGTTTTATATACAAACTGTGATCACTTGAATGGAAGGAACAACTAGACAGCCCTGCAGCTGACTGGCAGCTGTCCATGATGTACCTCGCCTCTTGCCCTATGACAGCGGGAATAGACTCCAGCCCACCCACAACCCTGAAATGGATTAAGAAGATGGATGGATGGATGGAACAATTAGAGAATGTCACTTGTTTTAGTAATCTGGAACCTGTGTCAAGTGATGCAGTAAATATATATATAGAAAAGTGTGTCACTTGTTCTTTTGTAACTTGAGGAAGATTAATGGAAACATTGGGAAGAAACAGTACTTTTAAATGTTGCACTCACACTTTATCAGCTAGGTTCCTACATATGTTTTAAAATTGGTCCTGGACTAACAGAAAAAGTTCTCTGATTAATTTTTTAGCCATGTCTGGGAACTAGAACTAGATTTAATTATGATATTAGCTCAGACTTATTATGTAACATGTTAGGCTTCCAGGAACTACCCTGCTGCCTATACAAAGTACCATATATACACTCTTATACCTCCTTTAATATGCTTGCCATATGATAAACTGCCTCTTGTCAGCCAGTGTGATCACTTTCATGGATTAAATCAATATCTGATTACGTGTGTGTGTGAAAGTATTGCTCTGATCACACCCACCAAAGATGCCTGGTGAGTTGTTCTTCTGGATTTAACAACCCCCATCATTCAGCTGTTCGTGGGGGTCTGTGTGGCGCAGCAGAGGATAGGTCCACTTCCCTGTCCACCAAGCTGGATTCCTCAGCTTTGTGAGGGTCCTGTCTATAAATACCCCTGACTTACATAGTGACTGACAGCCACAGACAGCTGCAGCCACAAGCCAGCCAACTAGGAGACTATCCAGAGCAAGCTGAACCACCCTGTGAGCGCTGACAGTCCCGCTCTGTTGTGGGGAGCAAGTGGGGAGCCCACGAAACCCAACCAGGACACGGCAACAGAACAAAATGGCTGCCATGACTATAGACCCAGTGGAGCAGCCTCGGATGTACCAGCAGACCCTGCTTCAGGATGGACTGTGTGACCTCTTGGAAAATGACAAATTTGTGGATTGTGTCCTCAAAATCCAGGACAAGGAGTTCCCCTGCCACCGCTTGGTTCTGGCAGCCAGCAGCCCCTTCTTCAAGGCCATGTTCCTTTCTGACTTGGAAGAGAGCAAGAAGAGGGAAATTGTCCTAAAAGACGTGGAGCCTGGGGTTATGGGGATGATCTTGCGGTACTTGTATACATCTGACATTAATCTGACAGAACAGAATGTCCAGGACATCTTCATGGTTGCTAACATGTACCAGATCCCCTCCATCTTCTCTGTATGTGTGTCCTATCTCCAAGAGAAGCTGGTGCTGGGCAACTGCTTGGCTATCTTCAGACTGGGGCTGCTTCTTGATTGTCCCCGGCTCACTCTGGCTGCGAGAGACTTCATCTGTGAGTGCTACCAGGTTGTTGTGAGGGACCGGGACTTTCTGCAACTAGGGGCCAGCGAGCTGGCCACAATAATCACCTCAGACGCCCTTAATGTTGAGCGGGAGGAGCAGGTGTTTGAGTCGCTAATGGACTGGGTCAAGCATGATGAGACAAACCGGGTCAAAGATCTGCCAGAGCTGCTGCACTGTGTGCGTTTCAGACTCATACCTCTGGATTACTTCAAAGAAAAAGTGGAGCGTCACCAGTACATCCGCTTCAGCCAGGAGATCAAGAAGGAGCTGGATCTAGTCAGGGATGCTCACAGAGGGCGTCTCCCCAAGCCGAAGAAGCTTGCGATTGACGAGGCAAGGGGGGGTGAAGGTAGTGAGGATGAGGAGGATGAAGAGGAAGGTTACCTGCCTGGTATACTCAACAACAACCCTCGCTTTGGGATGTTTGAGATGGACCTGATACTTATGATCAGTGATACAGGGACTGTGGCCTATGACCCGGTGGGGAATGAATGCTTTGTGGTGTCAGAATCCACAGAAATTCCCAAGAACCACTGCAGCCTGGTGACCAAACAGAGCCAAATATTTGTCATTGGAGGACTTCTCTACAATGAAGAGGACAAAGATGAACCATTCAGCTCCTATTTCCTACAGGTAGTGTGTAACTTATGAAAACCATCAGTGGCTCTTTACAACCTAAAATATAACAATGGCTCTTATAATTTGTCTTCAAAAAAATCTTAAGATATTTTAAAAGATTTCCAGATTTTTTTTTTTTTTTGTATATAATTCCTCTCACATCATTGTTTTAATCCCTAGTTTGATCCAGTCAGTTCAGAATGGTTAGGGATGCCTCCACAACCCAACCCACGCTGTCTGTTTGGCCTGACGGACGGTGAAAACTCCATCTTTGTTGTTGGAGGAAAGGAACTTAAGGAAGGAGAGCATGCACTAAACTCAGTCATGATCTATGACAGACAGTAAGTTTAATAAGCTCTATTAATATGGAAACTTGATTGTCCATTGTATATCTTATGACGCTTGGAAATATATCCTGATGATTTCTGATTAAGGCTTCTCTTAATACAATGAACACATTAACAAACTATCTTAACTTTGACCTTAAAATTCAAAATGATCAAATATGGAGATGCGTGCTTTTCTTATGAAAGCAACAAAGCAGCAACACCATCATTTCTTCTCAGATTGCATGAGTCATTCACTTTTATCATCTGTAGAGTCTGTTTGTGACGGCACATGGTTCTCTTTGCACACAGGTCATTCAAATGGGGAGAGTCTGATCCTCTGCCCTATGAAGTGTATGGCCATGGAACTGTATCACACAAAGGCCTCGTCTATGTCATTGGAGGAAAGTCTGAAAGCAAGTAAGTGCACTCCAAACTTTAAATCCCCACATTTTTATGACTATTCTGGTGAAAAAGATCATTATTCAACCTCACTCAGCAGTCTAATAGTTTGCTTTAACTTTGTTCTACTGGTTTTGTAACACTGAGTGTACCTTTGGATAAACCAAGTAGCTCAAAACCTGCAAAATCACTGGCAGCAGAGTGTCAAATATCATAGTTTTTAATTTCTCAGGTGGGTCTAAAAAACAAACAAACAAACAAACAAAAAAGACTAAATAAGGCAATGCTGGCTCCTACAATTTCAAAAATGCAACTCAACCCCAGAAGTGCTTGCTTCTTTCAAATGTGAACTTACCTGAGTCTTCCACAGCCTGAGTAGTACAAAATGATGATGAAGGATGAAATTTGTGTACGAAATCAGTTGATCCATTTAAACTGCTCTATTAAATGTTTTTTGTACAGGAAATGCATGAGAAGAGTCTGTGTCTACAACCCCACTAAGTTTGAGTGGAAGGACCTGGCTCCTCTGAAAATAGCCCGCTCTCTGTTTGGTATCACCATCCACAATGACCAGATCTTTGTGGTGACAGGGGTCACAGACTCAGGCCTCACCAGCTCTGCGGAGGTCTACGACATTACCACCAACAAGTGAGACAATATTTTATTATATATATATGACTCGCTTTATTATATATATACAACCCACTTTATCTCCTCATGATGAGGTGAAGCATCTGTCCACAGTAGTGAAATAACTCACTGAGCGTGAACAGCAGATCATTAGATCATAAAACACCACTCACTTTACTGGTGTTGGTGTCATACAGTATTATCAAAGCTTGTTTAACACCATCACTTTCCTGTGTGTGTGTGTGTGT